>JAEMWC010000010.1:2690000-2697500 GCA_016490735.1 Pachyseris speciosa
ACAAAATACTTTGCTGGATTCTCTGGCAAAATTATTTGAGCATGCAACTTTAAGCCATAGTATGCCTCGGCTAAAGCCAACGATGCATTCATGTATTGGGAACCCCCATGGCTTTAATTTGTCATATCCATCTAGATGCCATGAATAATTTGGGCCTGGATTGCAGTAAACGCTTCTTCTTAGGCAGTGCGCTTTATGGGCTGCAACACCCTCTGGATCTATTTCTTGAAGTAACTGTTGTATAATAATTATACAGCAGTTACTTCAAGAAATATTCTAGGTACTCTGAGGCCTTCTAGTTGAAGAGTATGCCAACCAGATCGGTACCCTCCAGCTGATCATGGGCCACTTACTATTTTTTCTTCACCTTTCCGACCATCATCTTTCTGGTGCTGTATACCCTGTTTCCGTTTAGAAAGCCCGTACTGCTGTAGTTTTCTCAACAGGGTACTATAGCTGATATTGTGTGTGTGTTTTTTTTTCTTATTTAAACATATTGACCATTGTTTGCCGAAAAGCACCTCGGCTTATCAAGGGAGCTCACAATAATACAAATTTAAATCAGGCTCACACACAAAACAGTTATGATTCTTGAAAAGAAAGAGGTTTATTTCTTGATACTCAAAGCCACTATTGAAATAGTGTTTGATAACTGCCTCTTCATCAAATTCCACTTCACTGTCTGTATATGAGTCATCCTCTCTCAGATCTGTGGAGATACGTAAAAAAAGCTCAATGTCCTCAGTCCGGAGCCCCGTCGGAAAATGCTCTTCAAGGTCATGTTTGAACTAGGCAGTCCAAGAGTACGTTCGCATCACTTACTAATAATTAAGCTTAACTAAAGTTTTCATCCTTTGATACGGTGACATCAAACGGGAAACATTGTTTTCCAAGCAAAAATCCACAATACTTCCCGTACAAAGGCACATTGGTCCAAAAGAATAGAAGCTAGCTTATTTCAAATGCTCACCTTTTCCACAGTTTGAGCAAACATTGTCCCCTTCTGCAAGATGTTTTCAACAATTGGAGCAAAACATTCCTTGTGCTTCGGTTTCAAGATGGCGGACCTGATGTCCAGGCAACTTGACCCAATCCCCCGCAATTTTTTTTTTCCGTGAGTCTTTTTCTTTTTTCCGTGAGCTTTTTCTTTTTTCCGTGAGTCATTTTCTTTTTGCCGTGAAGTTTTTTAATTTGCCGTGAGTCTTTTTCTTTTTGCCGCGAGTGTTTTCTTTTTTCCGTGGGTCTTTTTCTTTTGCCGTGACAGTTGTGGGCCACCGTAATTACTATGTTTTAAGCCATCATGAATAAAGTTTGCATGCAGTTTTTTAAATTTGCATACATCTGTTATAGTTTGAAGCCATTTTATTAAGTTTGTATGTACTCTTTTAAGTTTGCATGCATTTTATTAAGTTTGCACGTGTTTTGCGTCTACGATGTACATACTTTGTCCAAACCGGCCACGGTACATTTCGCATTCTTCGAAAGCCAGTTGAAAGCCGAACAGCAATTTGCATAATGTGTTTATCTAATCACCTTTGTGAGAAATTTCTAAAGTATTTGGTAACAAAATCAGCAAGGTAAAGTCAGCGAAATGGGATGAAAATGGCAACTGGCTGTGGTATTGTTCGCAATTACAAAAATACTGTCTTTGATTATCCAAAGCGAAGAGTAATTATTTATTTTTATTTATTTTATCATTTTATTGTTATTAAGGGGGTGCAGAAGGGGTTTCAGAAGGGGGGTCCAGAAGGGGGGTCCAGAAAGGGGGGTCCACGTTTTGTCTACACCCAACCTTGGTCCCAACAGGTTGTGAAATTGTGAATTTGGGGGCGGCAGTCAAAAAGGCCCCCATTTTTTCTCCTCGCGGCTTCGCCGCTCGCTCGCGCGCTCCCCGACAAAACCGCCAGCTACGCAGGCTAAATATCCCGCTGTTTGATTAAATAATAAAACTTTATCCACTGCTATGGAAGGCTGGCCATATGTACCCCGACACAACATTTTCCCCAAGCTCTCCAGCTATTCAGTCAGCCTGTCACTCGGCCACTGAACCTTGACTTGCACCAGTCTTATGTTCTTTTTTAGACTCTTCAGCTACTCGCTTATTGATTGCAGGACTAACAGGAGAATTGGGAATTACGCGTGTAGAATGCGTGGGGAAGACCTTGACGAGTGTTGAAGATAGCGTTAGCGAGGAGCCATGATCGTTCGGCGAAGAGGAACCAGATTCGTCTAAGAGAATTCGTTTTATCAGAGAAGCCGATTCCCTGGCTTTAAAAGATTTGCGACGGTTATGTTCGAAAATTTCCTCGTCGATTTTTCCCAAGTTGTTGCGAAGTCTATGTCGCTTTTGTAGTTTCGTGAGACACTGTTTACACTGAAATCTAAGCTGATGTTGGATGCATGCACAGAGAACTGAAGAGAAAGAACTTCTTCGTAAACATTAATGCTCTGTGGCCTTGCACAAGATTTCTGTCGCTCAACTTTTCAATGGCTTAAAAACGCAGTTAACACTGATTGTATGTTTTGATCCGTTTTAAATGCACAGGGACACCCAACGAGCCAAATCAACCAAAAGCTGTAGAAAAGCATTTTTAAGTATATTGTGGTGTTTGAAGTCTGTTTAAAGTGGTGTTTTCATAAGCTAGAAAAAGTTAATCTGTTCGGATCCTCTAGCTGAAATTTTAATTGCCCGAAAATGTTAGGGAACAAAATCTTCCTTTGAGAAAATTCAAGCAGAAATGAACCTTCCATGAACTTTCTAAGGAACTATTTTCTTTCCGAAAATGCTAGCTGAGGTTTTTGACTGCCAAAAACAGCAATTACGACCTTTCCGAAAATCTCAGGGGTTATAATTTCCCAATTGCGAATCTTTTAGGCCACGTTTTAGTTACGAAAACCCGATTGTACTCTTTAATAGACGCCGAATTTCCAAGGCGAATTAGCCTCCACCGAACAGATATCTACCGAAACATGTCATTGGGTGCCCCTGAATGCAAAACCCCGCTTAATTTGGGCAATTTAATATGGTTTCCGTGCACAGAAATTGACAGTGAATTGATTTATCATTACATCATTAAAAATCTTGTTCTCCAGATAGCAGCTACAGTAAGAACTTCTGGGTGGGCTAACAAAAATTGAGGTGGGACTATTGTTGAGGTTAAGCTTTCATCGGCCTTTTTCTAAGCCAACACTGAAACGATGATTCTTGAGAATCCGAACCTATATTATAAGTATCCTCTAAGCGGGTAATGTAAAGCTTAATTAAACTTGCAAGTTGTAACTGAGCTTCCTCTAAAAGAATCGATGTATGTATCCTTAGAAAGAGTGGTGTTATACAAAGGAAATCACTCACAAGTTGGCTTCTACCGCATGTATGTGACTGTTTTCTGATTGTTGGTCGATTACCGTGGAATCGCCCCTGCTGAACGTGTTGACATGATCAACAGCCGCCATTTTGTCCTGAAACCTTACGCAGGCGCAATGAAACCGGAACCAGGATTTTTGGATTCTTCGTCCGTTGCCCGTTCCGCTGGACAAGGGTAACGTAGGCTCTGAGGACGAGATTGGCTCGCCTCACAAAATACGCCTGCAATGCAGGCTAGAAGACAAGAGGCGGATTTACACAGACCGGACACGTAAAAGCACCGTATGTTGTCAACCGGTCACATTCATTTACTTGGAGAAACAATGAAACACAACAATAAAAATAAAACCTATCATCGGCCCTACGGTAAACAAAAATAAAAAAACATCTGAGACAACATGATTACTGCCGAACTGGTGGCAGTGATGTTACACGGCAAATACATAGGACGCACAGTCTGTTCTCGTGTTGTTTTGGGGGTAGCCCATGGGCCTTGGCCCAGGTTTTGCGGTCCCTAAGCTGACTCTCTCTATTTCCTGTTATCTACACGCCATTGTGGAAATCCCTGTGGTTACTGGCAAACGAACGTAACAAACAAACAAACGAACGAACTACGCATATGGTAGTGACAACCAGAAAAATGTCGAAAAATTCAACTGAAAACTTTGAGTCTGTTTGAAATAAATAATTTATTGAACTGTACATGCAACAAAACGTTCACAAAGTATTTTACAATTTATAGACTGTGACAAGTCTCTAATTTCGGTGATGGATTGTGGGGCGAGAGAAAGACACGCACGCTCACCAAGTTGCGAGGAGACGCGACGCGAGGGGAGCGCCGAAAATTCGGTGTTCCCCTCGCGTCGCGTCTCCTCGCAACTTCGGGCGCGCGCCTGCCTTTCGCCCGCAGTCTATACAATTTATGATGATCTATATACAGCCCTGTTTGCTGAATCGGTTTGCTGTCAAAGCTTCAGTTTGTTTGACTGGCTGATTCTATACGACTTTCGTAATCATTAAATACAAAACATCTATTTCTTCAGCTACTCAGCTACAACTACTCATTTGCCTCACAAATAAGCTGTTCAAGTTGCTATAGCATCGTTAGGTGATAAGAAACTATCCCGGGACGGCAGGAATGGCTTGCTTTGCTCACCCAGAATCGCACCATAATCTAGAGCAGGCTATTCCAGTTTCTGCAAGTTAGAGGGATGCGACAGAAGAACACATATACGCTGTATATGCATGAATTTTATACCAGCTCGTGGATGTTTGTTTTTACGAATTATCAGCGAATTAGGAGAATCAAACACATGAATAAAAGTCAGTCTGTGCACTGGTGTCTCCTATTTCTTATTTTACTGAGCGCCCGGAGATTTATTTACTCCAACAGAGCGGTTTTCAATTGAGTATCAAAAGTAAATAGCGTTTGCTTTGGCTTTGCATTGCTTCGCTCTGTGATTGGCCAGCAAAATTCACGCCACTTTTTCAACCAATGAGAAGGAAAACCAAAACCAAAACGCTTTGCGCCGGCTACATGTGATTGCTTCGTATTCTCAGTTGGCCCATTGCTCTGTTTCGGCTTGTTGTGATTGGTCAGAGGAATTGCTTTGTTTTTGGTTTTACCACACTCAACTGAAAAGCCCTCTACTGATGAGTATTCAATTTCTCTTGATTTATTCATTACTTGTTCAAACATAAGTGACAGGATAATAGAAAAAATAATCACCAAAATGGTTTTCGTTCTAACAACTATTACAGTAAGAAGTATGGTAGAACGGTAACGAGAATGTGAACGTAGGTACTGTGTATATTACAGATGCCAGCGCGCAGGTTCACCAAAGCTAACTGTTATTTACAAATTTAGTTTCTTTAACGACCAATATGATCTGCGTTAATTTCGCTTATCAAGATTGCATTTAAAATTACGTTATCTATCGTTGATTTTATTTTAGACGTGTCGTCAAGGGAAAAGTAATGGGCTCCTGCTTATAAACATAACGCTCTTTCAGTAAGGTAGCTGTGTCTGGGTTGGTGAGTCCAGAAACCGTTTGGTTAAAATTTGTTGGTTGGCGAGACCAAGTTTGCCTATAATTCAAGTAGTATTATAAACGCATGGGTGTCTAACGTTTTAGTACTTTGCTTGCAAACGGAATTCTGACTGATCGACACCAACCTGGTTCCCAGGGTCTCTCCTCTTCTCGCCCCCTCGCTCCAGGGGGCGGGAAGAGGAGATACCCTTGGAACGAGGTTGGATCGACACCGCTACTTTATTAACCTTAACTTTATACAAACGGGCGGTAGATTGGGTGAATCATTTACAAAACAATGAAGAAACAGTCTTTCCTCTTGTCTCACGTCAAATCCTTTGCAATTGAAGCGCTTTTGAGGGATCACGAACAGGTCTTTTCACTTTACTTGCTATAACTTCGAAGAACAACTATCAACGTCCTGGATGAAGCTTTCTTTTTCAAGTTGAGTCTCGCTGTTAAGATCTGATTCCAGGCTACTGTTGCTTCCTAGAACACTGGAATCGCTTGAAGGTGAGTTCAGAGAAGTTAGGTTTGAGTTAATTGTTTCAATGTCTTCAGCGTTAGGAGTAAATAAGGGAACAGAGTTACATCTAACTCGCCCGTCCAACTCACTCTCGGGCGGTGGCGTCACACGAACCTCGACCTCCAAATTTGAAATAGTCATCCTTTGATTCGAGACCGGAAAAGTTAAGGTGGAAGGCCTTGGTTTGTCCAGTTTTACTCTTCTTACCTGACCAGGGAAAAGGTAGGGATGGCTCACTTTCAATATAGGATCAACAGTATTGAAGGTGAAAAGCTCTGATGCTCTGCGGTCAGATAGAACTGTGAGTGTTGAAGAACACCTCGAGCGACTTGTATCGTCCCAAATTTTTCTTGGAGACGGTTTACAGCACTGGAAAATCTTCTTGCACTTTTCAAAGCAGCCTTTCCATATCTGGCGGCATTCTTTGTTCATGAATAACAAGAAGAAGAAAACGATGCATGCGAAGCTTGGCGCTACAACGCTCATCAGTGGTAACACGGTGTTGTAGCTGGGTGACTTGCAGTCTGTCGAGACCTAAACAGAATATATAATCACATGAATCCATCGATCAATGAATTGTTCGTCTACTTTGATACGTAAAAGTATTAAGCCTTTCTTTGCAGTTAAGTTTGAAAAGAGATCTTATGCAAATGTGATCGTCTGCGATTAAGATGATTCTTTCTGAAACTTATTATGCATTGAAATCCAATTTTGCACCTGGGTAGAGAGAGGCTAGAAGCTGGGAAATAAGGAAGAAAACAAACAGCGGTAGCGAAATATCAGGCCGCAAACACCAACCATTAGACTGAAACTCCGACACGCCCACACCAGAGCACTGTACACCAGACCACAACAGAGGATGGCAGTGTCAAACATTTAATCAACAACTGACCTTTTAGCACTACAGGCGCAACTTTTAGAAAAAGAGCTATCAAGTTGATTGAAGCATTGGTCTGACGGGTAACTCACCTGAAGGCATTTAAAGTAAAATTCAGCCTTGTGGACAAAGTTCTCGACGCAGTACAGGGTCACCGTGTTGATTGAAAGGACCATCCCCACTATAAAGAGCATTACAAACGCCATGCTGAGGAACTGCCGCTCAACTCGCCGCATAGAGATTCTCTCCTCTTCGGCGCGGATGACGCTCTTGGTCGTGTCCAAGCGAGCCTACAGAAAAATAATACACGATTAGATTTTCACTCGCTTATTAAGTCATAGCTTGCGTCATGCAACGGTAGCCTGTGAGAATGATTGCTTGTTTGACACGCGAACGTATGCTGTTGCTGGCTAAACTCGCGTGAGACAGTCGCGCGTAACCCAAACACGCAAGAATGCTCGCAGGCCCACGTAGTAGATTCTTAATGATCTTAAGGTAAGGGCAAATTAATTTTATTATCATGATATTTTCATACGCTACTGTTTTTATACTCCACAAGGTGTTTTGAAGTTTGCAAACTGATTGAAACCTGGAGGTGTGTTCATACACCCAAAAGCTGCTGACCAGTGTTTTTCAGGGCGATTGTTTCAAGCTATACAAGGTCGTTGAAGGATCGTTTCTACTCGTAGTATTATTTGTTGTT
>JAEMWC010000010.1:2702500-2764833 GCA_016490735.1 Pachyseris speciosa
TTAGTCCAAATATACTTACAGGTTTTTAATGCAGGCCCAAGTTATGAGAGTGATAACTGTGGCGATGAGGGCTGCCCACAGTCCTACCACTATAATGACAAAGTAAACCTCCTGGGTTAAAGGAGACTGAGTGGTCCAGGAACACGGCGGTCTGCATTGGCCGCTTTCGTGATCGAAGATTAGGGGCGAGTTACATTCCCGCGCTAGATCTGTTGGAAGTTAGGCAGAGAAATGTGAATTCCGTATAATCAAGAAGACTGAAATTTTCTACTATCTCTATTTCTGTTAATCCTCGGAAATAAGGGCAGTTTCTTTGAATTGCACTAGAAAGTTAGTTTACCTTCATTTGACGTAAGGTTTCGGTTTGCCTGTGCTTGCTTGAGGAAGCCAATCGTCCCTTCACTTTCTGATGCATTTGAAATGGTTCTGTAGAAGAAATAATGCAACTTAATTTTATACTGCTAATTTTCGCGGGTACTTAATTTCGCGAAAAATCTCAAGGCATCTTTCGCGAGAGGCCACAGTGTATTTAATTTCGGGATTTTGTCATTTCAGTTTCTTTAACCTCGCAAAAACACGTGTAGTAAACTAAGAGACCAGTTAATTTAAAAGACGTTTTCATGAACTGTTCTTCAAGCCCAAGTCTAAGGAAAAAGCTTAGTAGAACAAGAACAGTACGAGCACCGGTTCGAGACTTGAATACAGGGTCTGTAAAATTTGTATTGTTTGTTTCGCTATTTTTGAAATCGCGAAATTCTCGAGAATAAGTAAGAAGAAGGTACGAAAAAATAGTTCAGGGAGATTACACCTAGCCCGTTCATCCCATTCACTTGTTAGTTTTTTTTGTTGTTGAAGGAAGACAGATGGCGGTTTTAATTAATTTGTAAATGATATGTGTTGTGGAGGTCACAGCATACCTTTTAATGACAATCCGTTAATTATAATTATTGATGATACGATTACACTACACTAGAATAGCTTCTTATACAATCGGCTGAATTATACATTTATTGTAAATACCGCAATAAAAACAATTGCGATTGTTTAGTTTTCTCCTATAGAGCATTTTCACATGACGTCACGGCGGCCATGTTGGTGTTCCAAAACAAAGAAACGGCGGCCATGCTGGTGTCCCAAGCCTCTTGGAATTGATTGCTATTTTTATGCAAATACTTTCTTTTGTTTCAGTAAACCAATAAGGCCGATAGTCACGTGAATGAAAACGCTCTATTGTGCGGGTTGTGACAAAAACAAGAATTAGATACGGTAAGCCGCTTTAAAAAGGTCATCAAGACAGCATATAGACTTCGTTTCCTATTGGTCCGTCAGGAGAATCCCAGTGTTTTTCTCTTGTTTTGTTTTGTCGGCGTAAGCCAAGTAAAGCAAAAAATGCTTTATTAGTTTTGTGGCTATCGTGACCATTTACTTACATAATTGAATATTTTTCGTTTTGTTTTATATGAAAGCTCTTGCGCACGTCCTGTTTCCAGGCTGTAAAAATAGTCAACAAGCTTTGGTGATACTTTTTGACTTGAAAAGAAGGAGCTGTTTTTAGCACGTTCTCAGTACCGTGATTACTGACTCCTCATCTCTTGCATCTTTTAGGAAAAAATCTTAAAACATCTATTATCAGTAATTATTAACTATGTTATGTGTTCAAATATGACTTGTCTGTACTTCTGTTACCATGTTGTCTAGGTTAAGCTATCTATTATTTCTTGGGAGGGAAGCTAAGTCCTACAAGCCCCACGGTTTTTATTAGGCTCCCTCGCCATTTTTTCTTTTTGTTCTATTTCTCTTTTCTATGTTAACCATAATTGCAATTTCTGTGTATTAATCATTGTAATTTATTAATCATTCAAGTTCATTGTGTGTGAAAATAAATAAATAAAAATAAATATACTACAACCCTATTAGCCTCTGTAACTTTACCGCTAAAAAGAAACGTAGAGATAAAGGCAAGAACAAAAATCTTAATCCTCGTATTAGTGGAATTTTGACTAATTTATTGTGTTTGCTTTGGTCATAACCTGATATATCCACATACCATTATGTCTGTTTTTCTCTGCTAGACATTTACGTCATCACGTTTTCACACGCGACCAAAGACACGTCCATTAAAAGAATAGATCAATGTGAAAATGAGTTAATTTGTCTCAGCAAATCAGTAAACTTTTGAAAAATATAAAGGTGTGAAGTGCTGTGTTATTTTTATTTTCTAACTCAATAAGGATTAAACGAAGTTAGCTATATAGCTGTAAACGAATGCCGCCTAAATATTTGGAAGGCATACGTGTTCTCGGTCGATCTCAGAATAGCTAAGCCGCCCGGTTTCCACCGTTTTACGGTAAACGGTCAGAGTTTTGAAAAATAAATGTATTTTTAAGAGTAAAAGTAAAATCTCCAAGCCTTAATCTTTGAAACCTGGCCAATATCCTGTCCGAAAGACTCAACCTCCCTAGAGGGTCGCGCTTTCGCCGCTCCTGTTATCGGAATCCCTGGATCGGCGCCTCTGTAGTCATCCCCCCAAAGTAGGAGTTTTTAAAATTTTTGACACATAAACAATTTCTGTCTTACATCTTTCTTTCTCTGCTTTCTGTTTGTTGATGTCGTTGTTGTTTCGTTTTTCCTTGGAGAAGGAGGTCAAAGTTAGGAACTGTAAAAGCCATTTGTGCAACGAAATGAGAAAAATTTGATCAAAAAGTTATGGGAATACGAGATTGAGAAAAGAATTCCGGGATCGGATGACGGAGCCCTATGTAACCCTCGGGATGGAGCCCCAGATTTGCCGGGGACGGATGTATTATATGATGTACGCGATGCGGAACATTTTGGGTCAAAATTAATGGGATATCGAAAATCAAATTCCCATAACGAAGCTTCAAACTGTGATTGAATTAAAATATGCACAGACTCTGCTTTTGTTGTTGTTGATGTCGTTGTCGTTACGTGGTTTTCTTGGGGAAGGAGGTCAAGGCTAGGAGCTGTAAAATTCATTTGAGCAACGGAATGAGGAAGGTTTGATCAAAATATTTTGCAAATACGGGATTGAGAATAGAAATTCCGGGATGATGAAGGCCTATGTTGCCCCAGATATGGGACGGACGTCGGTATTATGGTGTACGATACGAGGCGATGCGGAACTTTTTAGGTCAAACTTAATGAGATATGGGAAATCGAAACCTCATAACAAAGCTTGAAACTGTAACTGGAATAAAACGTGCAGGGACCAAAGAGTCAATGTGATTCATGATGAGTTTAATTGGAGAAATGAGTAATGTGGTTTGACCTTTTATGTCCACGGACAAGAACCCTAAATGCGCACGTCATCATTACATATGTGCGCCTGTCTTCTCTTCCTTTGTCCCTGAAAGTTCGACCCGATGTTGTCTTGAAGTTCTATGAGAAAATTTCCGTAATTTCTGTTCTTTAGAGCTGACTTGTTCAATTGATATAAAAGAGAATATTTTCTCGATACGTCGAAACAAATGAATGCTTCACCCAAACAAGCAACCCTGCTGAAAGGAGACTAGACACAATTAGTTTCGCCGTCGGAAAATGTTGGCACTCTTTCACTCGGTGCACGATTAAATATTGGAGGACTGACAAGCGTCACGTAAATTTTGTCGGAATATGCACTGAGAATATCAAGACCTAAAGCTTGAGTTATTTCCAGAAATACAACACGATTGTAACAAATTCTGAATAACTCCGCTTCAACGTTCATTATGGTCGACCTTTGTAAGGGACCTCGCGCCTCGTGTCCTATTGTTGTACCTCCTTGAATATATTTCCTAAATGCTTTCAAATAAAAAAAATAAAACTGATAAAATATTCGTCCACAGACTCACCGTGTACACACCATGGAGCTGACTACTGCATCGCATTCAGCTAAGCAGTTGGTTTATTCTTTGCACGAGTCAAATGCTAGAACTGAGCTAGAATTAGTTTTGCTTCGACAAAGGAAATGAAAGAATGCGCGGGTTTACATCAAGGAACTGGCATCTTTTTCAGTTCTAAAAGTTCTAAGTTTTCTTTTTATTCCTAATGTGTCAAGATCAACAGTGAGTCAGGAGTGAAAACGATATACTGCAAGGCAAACGAAGCCGACAGCTTTTCACAAACAGAGCTTTGCACGTAGCTACAAGGTTGACAGGTTCGTGAAAAGAAACTGGTTTTCAATGGTTTGAGCGTTAGCCCCAAGCAAGTATTTGGAAAAATTTGATTACTATTACAGAAAATACGTACGAAAATACGAAACATTCCGAACAAAACAGAATTGGAAATCGGTGTTCATCTAACACATCTGGCTTGATATTTTGATGAACAGAAAATTTTGGGAGCATGACAAAGTCCTTGTGTTCCTGTGCTCTTTTTTATTTCGAAACGTCTGTTTCAAGGAAACTACATACAGAGGTCGAAAAACAAACTCTTCACAGCTGATGGTTTTCATTTTTCAGCTCCCGGCGCGTCACGGAATGCAGATCGAATATGCGACCGGCTACGGTGCAAGTCTTCAGTAGCCTTCACAGTGACCTCAGTTTACTTTAGAACAGGGCACATGGAAAAATTCGACGATTCAGTAGTTGCTGTAATTGTTAGCACCCAGTAACGAACCCTTTTCGCTGCCTGTAAACAAGTCACTTGAAAGCAAGTTGATTTCGAGTCCATGGTCCACCGCAGAGTCTTAAACTGCTCCAACGACGTATACCTCTTTCCCGGCAGAAAGCGCAGGGTCGAAGAAAAGACGCTATCCCTGTAGTTATTGTACCATAAGTGACAAAATGGACTAAAGAATCAAGAAAGTTTACTTACCTATTTAAACTGGAGTGGGAAGGGTGGTCGGGCTGGAAGAGATAGAATATCGTGGGTAATCCGACGGTTGTTACAAGAATCAGATGAACAAAGTAATACAGAAGATTTCGCCGAGAAATCTTCATCGAATTTCCGCGCGCTGGCCGCTGCGATGTAGCAGATTCCATGTTTAAGATAGCTTAGGTTTGGTGGTCATATGAGAAACGCACTAGATAAGAATTAATAAGCAAAGGTCAAGTTTGAATAAACGATCTGAAAATCATATGTGACTCGCTTGTGAATAATTATGTAATAAGATAGGGTTGTGGTGACATGTTGACACAAGGGTGTGTATGGGATGTGACAGGGACTGCCATTTGCCAACCCGCTAATGATAACTTGAGTGAAGACAGAAAACGTCCGACTGACGATTTCACTTTTTAAAAAACCTCTCCGATTCCAGCTGAGATTCGTCGTAATTTTTGAGGTCTAGGATCGTCTGTTGAGGACATGAAGAGTATATAAAAACGATTCAAAAGAGCTTTGTACAGATAGTGTTTCCGGCAAAGCATAACACACATTACACTGCAAAAATCTCGCATTTGTCTGCTGCCCTCTCTTGATCACTACCCTCGCCAACTCCCACCGCCACCAACAGAAGTTAACCCAGAATATTGACTGATTTAAAAATCTTATGCAAAGAGAAGGCAATACATTAAACTAACCTAAAAAAAAAAAAGCTTTCTTATCTAAATCGTAATCTCCTTAAGCGGTAAACATCACTTTTGTTTCCAAATTTACATGTTATGTTTTTGCTATGTCATCTATCGATCGCAAACACAGCTTATTTGATCGAACATTTGACGTCATACATATGTAAAATCCGGAAGTCAGTGCGCGTTGTTTGATCACGTATTTTGACATCTGAATTCATGTTAAAAAGTGTAAAGTCTGGTTAGCACTCTGTGAAATTGCTGAATGCAATGTAAGGGTGTTTCATGTATTCAGATAACAATACAAATTGTTAAAAAATTAGATGAATCAGGGTTTATTAAATGTTTTGAAAGTCTTTAAATGACTTGATATCCTGTTTTGAAAGAAAGTTGATTGCGTTTGTAAATAATAGTCATTTGACAAGAATTATTGGAATCTCTTTGAAAAACAGAAAAAGATGCCAGTTTCTTGATCTCCTTGATGTAAGCTATTGATACACTGAGTCGCACAATGGAAATCTGACAAACAAAAGGGCGGCATTTTCAAAAGCGTAGAGAAAAATTTCCGGCTGAGGCGAGGAAGCGGAAATTGGAGTGAAAAGAGATCTGGAACCCGAGGAACGGGGACCTGACGTGCGTTTCTCAAAACTTCAGAAACCATTTCGGGCCCGAAAAGTATTTTTCAAGTCGGTTTTTTATCGCTTGGTGCTGGCTTTTTGAACAAACTAGCTCAACGTATTTCCCAGTTTTCTTGCGTGCTTTCTTAAAGATTATTAAAAATACTAGAAATCGAGTTTCTGGTAATGAATCTAATGCATGTAAAGTTTTTCGGGCCCGAAACGTTTTCGAGAGTTTCGAGAAACGCGCGCCTGGATCGAAAAGTTGAGTGTACTAGAACCCCTCAACTAAGAACCTGGATTTTTCCAAGTTAGTACAGGTTCTCACAGTATAAATGATAGTTAGTACAAATTTAGGCTATTTGGGTTCTTAAATAGGTTCTTATTTTCTGAAGAAAAGAAAATACAATATAGCTAAGAGTATTTAATGGTTCAGCTTATTCGTCACATAAAATCTGCATACAAATTGGAAGTTATGTAAAAATGACCAGAAGAAGTAAAGTATTGTTGATTTATCTTATTTTTCCAAGTGTACGCACTGTGTACAGAATTTTTTCATAGATTTTAGAAAATAAGAACCCGCTGAACAGTTTCTTTCTGGCAAATTTTAGCCTAACAGGTTCTTAAAACCCAGGTTCTTAGTTGCGGGTTTTTCTGTATTTAAATTCTGATTGAATTCCATCAGCTCACACTACGAGTGAGTAGCCCTCCATAGGAACGAGGTTGAATAACTGTTGGCTGATAATAACTTGATACCTTGATACTTGATGACTGATAATAACTTTGATAATAACCTATGGAGGGGAATATCGGACAAAAATGTTATTGGATCGTACCGTATGGTGTATTGTATTGTATTTGCCGGTGTACTGTCTTACCGCACCCGGTATGCTGTTATGTCGTGCTCGGTGATGTGATCTCGTATCCAGAATACTGGTATGTCGTACCCGGTATGCTGTTATGTCGTACTCGGTGATGTGATCTCGTATCCAGAATACCATTATGTCGTAACTGGTAACGTTATATCGTAGCCAGATGCCATTATGTCGTGACCGGTAACGTTATGTCGTAGCCAGATGCCATTATGTCGTAACCGGTAACGTTATATTGTAGCCAGATGCCATTATCACATGAAGAATGATCCTCGCAGTTATGAACGCAATTTATGCAATTGCGAAAAGAAGCCTGAAAAAAAATTCAGGACTTCAACGGGGTTTGAACCCGTGACCTCGCGATTACCGGTGCGATGCTCTAACCAACTGAGCTATGAAGCCACTGACGTTGGGAGCAGGTCAATTGTGGGTTCATATGATCCCGTGAAAGAAATGAGTATGAATGATATATGAGAAATGAATCATATATGAACTGCGGAAATGAAATCACATGAAGAATGATCCTCGCAGTTATGAACGCAATTTGTGCAATAACTGCATAACTGCGAGGATCATTCTTCATGTGATTTCATTTCCGCAGTTCATATATGATTCATTTCTCATATATCATTCATACTCATTTCTTTCACGGGATCATATGAACCCACAACTGATCTGCTCCCAACGTCAGTCAGGGGCACCCAACGAGCCAAGTCAACGAAACGCTGTAGAAAGGCATTTTTAAATACCTTATGGTGTTTGAAGTCTGTTTAAAGCGATGTTTTCATAAGCTAGAAGAAATTCATCTGTTCGGATTTCCTAGCTGAAATTTTAATTGTCCGAAAATGTTAGGGAACAAGATCTTCCTTTGAGAAAATGCAAGCTGAAATGAACTCTCCACGAACTTTCTAGGGAACTATTTTCTTTTCGAAAATGCTAGCTGACGTTTTTGAGTGCCAAAAACAGCAATTACGACCTTTCCGAAAACTGCAGGGACTATGACTTCCCAACTTCGAATCTTTTAGGCAACGTTTTAGTTACGAAAATCCGAGTGCACTCTTTAATCGAGGCCGAAAGTGCAAGGCGAATTAACCTCCACCGAACAGATATCTACCGAAACTTTTCGCTGGGTGCCCCTGGTCAGTGGCTTCATAGCTCAGTTGGTTAGAGCATCGCACCGGTAATCGCGAGGTCACGGGTTCAAACCCCGTTGAAGTCCTGAATTTTTTTCAGGCTTCTTTTCGCAATTGCATAAATTGCGTTCATAACTGCGAGGATCATTCTTCATGTGATTTCATTTCCGCAGTTCATATATGATTCATTTCTCATATATCATTCATAGATGCCATTATGTTGCACCCGGTGACCTTATATTGTAACGAGCATCCCATTATGTCGTAACCGGTAACGTTATATCGTAACCAGATGCCATTATCCTGCATTATGTCGTACCTGATAATGTTATATATGTTATCGCCGACCGGTTAGCTCAGTGGTAGAGCACCGGACTACCGTGCGGGAGGTCGTGGGTTCGAACCCCGGCCGGACCAACACTCAGGGTCTTTAAATAATTGAGGAGAAAGTGCTGCCTTTGTAATGACATCTACAAACGGTTAGACTTTCTCGTCTTCTCGGATAAGGACGATAAACCGTAGGACCCGTCTCACAACTCTTCATAATTCTCTGATTCTGTGGGACGTAAAAGAACCACTAGGGACGCACCAAAACTCTGGCAGTGACCACCCCTAGTGTCTGTCTTAATTTGATATTTACATTACGGGGGCACTCATAACTCATCTTCATTAATTGTAAACTGCGTTATAAGCAGTCTGGCAAAGTCCCCCGGCCAGTGTTGTAATGCGCATTTGAATATTGCATAGAAAATGCGCAATATAAATGTGATATATTATTATTATTATTATTATTATTATTATTATTATTATTATTATGTTATATCGTAACGAGAATGCTATTATGTCGTAACCGGTTATGCTTTGTCGTATCTTTCTGTTGTTCGCATGTAGTAAAATATGGTCAGCGGCAATCCTTTTCGCTCAAAAATGGCGCGAAAAGTCGGTCACGTGACATTGTTTTCTAAGTGAGAAATGGCATCTTGTCGAAAACGACGGAAACTTTTATATGAAATACGCCTAGACAGTTCGAACACATATCCCCAGGAACTAAAACAGCGAAGACAGCCAGCGAAACGGTGGAAACAACCGGGCATCAGAAAACGTGGCAAAAGTCGAAACAGAAATTATAAGCCAAAGCGTGACTAAACCGCTCGTTTGGAAACGCTACATAGACGAAATTTTCTCCCTCTGGAACACAAACAGAGGAGATATAACACAGTTCATTGAGAAAGCAAACAAACACCACCCTACAATTAAATTCATGGCTGAAGTTTTAGAAACTGAAATAACTTTCTTGGACACCATCATACACAAAGGTGCAAGATTCGAAACAACATCAGTTCGTGATGTGCGAACCCATTTCAAGTCTACTGAGACATTTCAACATACACATTTCTCATCCTGTCACCCACCCGGTGTTAGCAGGGGATCTGTGAAAGGAGAGGCTTTAAGACTTCTGAGGACAAACTCTTCTAAAACAATATTTAAAGAGAACGAAGAACTTTTCAAAACAAGCCTTGTTGGTAGAGGTTAACCTAAAGCCTTTATCCAAAGAAACCTCTCAGAAGTTATGTTTAAAAGAGAAAGAAAACAAACGAATCTTGCCGCTTGTACACGCAATATCACCCATCAGTGCCAAACTTAAAAGAAATCCTCATGAGCAAATGGCATTTTATTGAGAAACAACCGACGCTCAGAGAAATATTTAAGGAACCGCCACTTATATCCTACAAGAGAGGGCGTTCCCTGAAAGACATACTCGTTAGAGCAAAAATATAGCTTCAAGGCTAAAAACACGCGAGTGGGAGTCGCGTAGGCCTATCTAACCCCCCTTTCTTAACAAAAAATAAATAAATAAGTAAATAACCCCATAGACGAGGCCACGAGAACCCGAAGTGAACGGTTTAATATATGCATCAACTAAATTACCTGAAGTTTTCTGAGGCCCGGTTGGTTCCATCGTTCCTCTGGCTGTCTTCACTGTTAGCAGATTGAGATCCTGGAGATACGTGTTCAAGCTTAAAATTTCCGTTGTTTTAGATACAACTTCATCACGATGGCCCGCCATTTCTCACATGGAAAGAAAAGACTTTCTTCGCAATGCCACGTGACCGACTTTTCGCGCCATTTTTGAGCAAAAAGGATTGCCGCTGACCATATTTCACCACATGCGAACAACAGAAAGATACGACAAAGCATAACCGGTTACGACATAATAGCATTCTCGTTACGATATAACATTATCAGGTACGACATAATGCAGGATAATGGCATCTGGTTACGATATAACGTTACCGGTTACGACGTAATGGAATATGGAATGCTGGTTACAATATAAGGTCACCGGGTGCAACATAATGGCATCTGGCTACAATATAACGTTACCGGTTACGACATAATGGCATCTGGCTACGACATAACGTTACCGGTCACGACATAATGGCATCTGGCTACGATATAACGTTACCGGTTACGACATAATGGTATTCTGGATACGAGATCACATCACCGAGTACGACATAACAGCATACCGGGTACGACATACCAGTATTCTGGATACGAGATCACATCACCGAGTACGACATAACAGCATACCGGGTACGATAAGACAGTACACCGGCAAATACAATACAATACAATACACCATACGGTACGATCCAATAACATTTTTGTCCGATATTCCCCTCCATAATAACCCTTTGAAGAACTGAAAAAGATGTCAGTTCCTTGATGTAAGCTAACAAGAGGCTACAATTAGCGTAAACTCGGGCTTGCAAAAAACAGTATTGTATCCCTAACTTAGCGCTAAACAAAAGAGTAGAGGGAAGTCTGTCTTTCTTACATCGGACGCATTGTGTTTAGCTTGTGTTGGAGTCTATTTCTTGAGACCCCTATCAACATATATTCCTCTAAAATACAGCTCAGCCATTGAGAACAATAATTATAACACTTTTAAAAAATATTTCTAAAAGAACAAGAAAAAGAGAAACAGAAAAATAAAGCCCGTGATATATACCACTAAAAGACATCGAACCCGGGTTAACTGCGTCACAGGCAAGAACAGTGACCTTTAGGCCACCGAGCTTTATCGTTTTGCAAGGTGATAAAAATAGTGTACTGATTCCAAAAAAAAACTAAGCACACTTGTTTTCGCTTCGATGGATAATTGTTTGAGAAAGGAAACGCTTATCGAGCGATGTAGGATTTTTTCGCATAAACGTTAATGGAGTACGTCTCGGTGAAATGTGAGTAGAAAATTAATTAGCAGAGTAAAACTGTTTACAAACACTTCTCCTTTGTCGTCTCATGTTATTATAATCGGCTCCGGAGCACGAGACCTAGAAAACTCAGACCCCCCCCCCCCCCCCCCCAAACTGGAAAACTCAGACCCCTCATGAACGGCGATAATTCATTTTGCCCACGTTTATTTCACTTTGAAAATTTGTATAGTTATGAGGGGGTCTGAGTTTTCCAGTTTTCGAGGCTTACAAACAGTTGCTTGAAACAAGTTTGAGTATGATTAACGCTAACTTTTCCATGGCCTGGATAAGAAGGGTATCTTCAATGGAAGTTGCAGCAATGCTTTTTGAAGAAACAACAGAGGGCGCATTTTTTTTGTGCTGTCCGAACTTTTAGGGCAAACGTGAGGACGTGGGGAAGGCATTCCGACAGGTTACTGCTGAAGTATTTAATACACATTTGAGAGGGGAAGATTCCTGCATGTTTCAATTGACCACAATAAGAATAACAACGTAAGTGCATGCGATGCGTTTATTTGAGGATGGAGGACATTCATGAAATCGAGTAGAAGTGCCAGCTGTTCTATGCAATCTTAGAAATTTTGAAGGAATAGTTTTTCTTCATGTCGATGAACCAGGAGATACTATAAGAAGAATTTTGTAGAGATGAAACTCCCAAGTAGTTCTTACTTACACCTCTCCTCTATGTTAAATTGGAGTCTTTTTACTCACTCTAGGCCTTCTCTGGAATCAGTTAAGGAATTAAGTTCTATTTTTACTGCCTAAATTGTGAGCCACATTTAGGCAGACAAACACCCCCTTGCGATATTGGAATATTCACGTGTTGGCAAATTGATTTGGTTCACAGCCCGGCATTTCTCGACCCTTTGACGTGCTTTAGTTTTGAATTTTGTTACCATTTCGCAAACTGAGCTGGCTGAAGAAGATACTCCTTTTAGACAGAGCCCCCACCTGCTTCTAGCCCTCCAACACTACTCCCCGCCAAAGACAGCCACTCATCCTCGCGTGCTGTGAGGATGAAGTGCTAAAATAGGAGGTTTATTAAGACGAAAAACATCACAATCAGATGATACTTAAAAAGGAGCAGTTTTAAATCATTTATGTGGTTTAGCCAGCGCCAGGGGGGCAGCCAAGCCGGATAAAATCGCATACATGACAGCAATTTGCCTTTCCAGAGAAGCTCCTTTATCGAGTAAAAACGATTAAATACCAGTAAAGATTGGGCGGTCATTTATGGCGGGGTGCTTTAATTTGACCAAAAACCACGGAAAGATCCTTAAATGGAGACGCAGTTTTTAGTAAGGGGGCGTCATAAAGTTCCCTCAAATTAAATAGGATAAACAGAAAATAAAGGAGGTTGGAGAGTACATCCGCCATAGACACCTTATTTCAGGGGTAATTCGCCTGAGGTTATTTTTAGATCTCTTGCGAGCCTTGGAAATCTCACGTGGGTAGGTAATAGCCAATCACATACAGAGAAGAAACTAAACGCGTCGAGGGGCTAAGCGCTAAGCGTGGGAATCCTTTGTCGCAGAGGCTAAAAATAACCTAAGACGAATTACCCCTGGAATAAACGTGTCTGGCGGATGTATACTCTCTAACTTCCTTTATTTTCTCATGATAGGATGTAAGTTCAATGTAATGAAAGGTGTTTGTCATCGTGGTTTGACTGATAGCTGGGTTAATCGTTTGTCTCACGATTGAATCACGCAGATGTGGATCGCGATGTTTCGAACGCTATGCCGGCTGCTGGTCTTGATCAGGTGATGGTGTCGAGTGCCTGTGCATCAGGATGTAAGTTACAGATGACCTTACAGGGAAAACAACTTTGTGATAAAAATATACCTGCGAGAGAAAAGGAGAGACAGTGGTCTATGTTATGGGAATACTGTTATGAACTTTTGAATTTCGCTGATTTCCCGTTTGAAACCTCAATTCGGAGTTCTGAAAAAGACTTCACAGAGCAAACATTTTTATCAAATAAAAAGGCAAAATTTCCAAATTCAGAAAAAAAAAACAGCATTCACTGAACAAAGGCTTTTAAGAATGCTTCCCTCGGGGTTGCTTCTAGCAGGAGAATTACTGACTTCCTTGATGACACATAAAGGGTTTATGAAGTCGGCTTCATGACCAATTAAATACCGTTCTTCAGTTATAGAACAAGATAGACCAAACAATCTGACATTTGCATGTTGTTAATTCTGGTGTTTTTTTTTATTATCGGTTGCGGACTTGACGTTTTACCACGCAGTATTAACTGCCTCTTTTTTTTTGTACTGCTAATAATTCCTTCCTGATTCTAGCAATAAAGTAAAATATAACTTTGAGATTTCACCTGCGCGACTGAAAATAATTGTTGCACGATCAAACTCATGTCTTATTTTACCAAATGTTTTATCTCCTTTCTAAAACTTTTTGTCGTAATTGTTTCTATCCTAAATTTCGCACACAGTAGGGACAAGGCAACTTTAGGATTGTTTTGGAGACGAGAGACCCTGATGTCAGTTTCAAAGTGACAGCTCCCTTGCGGTGTTTTCAATAGAAGAAGTTAAAAAGGAGCTACTTCACGGTCTTTGGATTTTGAAATGTTTAGCCTATATTTTTCAAAAACGTCATTTGTAATCCGTTTCAGTCTTCTCCATCCTTCCCCAACTTCGCCATATTTGCATTTATTCTTGTCTCTTTGGTGCTTATCTTCCCTGAGAAATTGTTGTCACCGTTTCCCGTTATTTAAAAGCATTTTTTTTTCATCTCTTTAATAATGACCCAAAATATCATGACAGAGCTCCTTAAGTGTGTTGATGTCTCTTGTGGACACATTAAAAACGTTTTACAGGCAAATTAGTGTCTGACGCTCACTCGTGAGAGTGCCTCACCAGCCTTGTGATTAGAAACGCATCAGGGGACATTTCGCTTAGAAAGTCCGAAACTTGTTTACAATCAAGAAAAAGGGCATCTCCAGTGGAAAGTATTGCTAAAATAAATTAAATATATACAGGTTGCTAATTAGCTCCTCAGTTTAGCTCAGCATTTTTCAACTCAAACGTTAACGGTCCAATTTTTAAAGTGGTCGATGTGCGTCCATACGTCACTGCACAAAGTTCGGCTTTTCATGATTCGCATGAAAGTCACGGAAACAAAATGCTTAGACCACCTGGTATGTTCTGTTACCAGCGCTTTTTAAATCACCTTTTATAACCCTTTAACTCCGGCCCCGTAAAAGGTATCATATCTTTGATACACACCAAAGGCAGCAGTTGAAAGTCCTCGGCAAATTCGGTAAACGAATGAAAATAACTTAAATTAGCAACAGCCAGGAAATCTCTTTTTCACAGAATTCTGACTTTCCAAAAAAAATTCTTTCTTAACAGTATCTGTGTTGTACTATTCAAACAATATCTGACAGCACTTTTAAGCTTATATATACCTTTGATATCGATCAAAAGCGCATTACCTTGGACTGGGACTTTATACCACCTATGTAATCTAAGGTGAGTCAAGGAGAGCGGTAAAGGCCGGCATTTTCCGGTGTGCAGAGTGCATTTGAATGATAACGGATTAGGGTTCAGGGGCACCCAGCGACAAGTTTCGGTAGAGATCTGTTCGGTGGAGGGTAATTCGCCTGGGGTTTTCGGCGTCGATTAACTAAAACGTGGCCTAAAAGATTCGCAATGCGGGGAAATCATAGTCCCTGAGGTTTTCGGAGAGGTCGTAATTGCTGTTTTTGGAAGTCAAAAACGTCAGCTGGCATTTTCGGAAAGAAAATTGTTCACCAGTAAGTTCGTGGAAAGTTCTTTTCAGTTTGCATTTTTTTCAAAGGAAGATTTTGTTCCCTAACATTTCCGGGCAATTAAAATTTCAGCTAGGGAATCCGAACAGATCAACTTCTTCCAGCTCATGAAAACATCACTTTAAACAGACTTCAAACACCATAAAGTACTTTAAAATGCCTCCCTACAGCCTTTGGTTTATTTGGCTCGTTGAATTGGGTGCCCCTGAGGGTTTCAGCCTTGAATAACGGAAACATATATATATACCACATAAATTTGAGTGCTGCTTGGAGTTTTTCTATAGTATTTATCCTAATCCCTTGACGTAGTTCGACCACCTTCTTCGTCAGGTTAAACAACACAAGGGAAATTACTGATCCCGACCGGTAGCTTTCATTTGAATGGTAAGACTGGGATTCCATCCAGACTAAAACTTTAAAAAAAACTTGAAACGAAGAAATGATCCTCGCAGTTGTGAAAGTAATTTATGCAATTTCGTAAAGAAGCCTGAAAAATTTATTTCATATATCATTCAGAAAAAAAAACGTTGTTGAGTATAAAAGCAACATCACTAGCAAGTACCACAAGTCAGCTATTATATACGGCATCAGGCCAGGGGCACCCAACGAGCCTAATCAACCAAAAGCTGTAGAAAGGCATTTTTCTGAAGATAAGTAAGTTTATATTACGTACCATTTCAGCGACTGGATCCGGAGTACAGTTTACAGCCATCCTTGCTACTTTTCTACCATAATTCTTCACCCAAAAGTAGCAAGGATGGCTGTAAACTGTACTCCGGATCCAGTCGCTGAAATGGTACGTAATATAAACTTACTTATCTTCAGAGAAAGGCATTTTTAAGTACCTTATGATGTCATTTGAAGTCCGTTTAAAGTGATGTTTTCGTTAGCTTGAAGAATTTCGAAAATGTTGGGAACAAAATTTCCTTTGAGAACTGAATTATATTGCTCGTTACGAAAATGCTAGCAATTACGACCTTTCCGAAAACCTCAGGGGCTCTGATTTCCCCATTGCGAATGTGTTAGGAACGTTTCAGTTACGAACATCCTGCCGAAAGCCTAAGGCGAACTATACCCTCCACCGAACAAAACTTTATATCTTTGGGTGCTCTTGATCACACGTGCAAAATTTAGAAAATGTTTAACCGATGACATTGGTTTTCTGATTCGAAGCCTTTTGAGGGCTTGTTCATATGATTTCGCCATAATTCTCGGTTTATTTTCGGTGCTCATCCAGTATTCGTTTCAAAAACAAAACGCAACAATAGTCCGTTTTAAGATAGTTGAAGTTGAAATTTAATTAAATTAACTCTATTTCATCAGCTTATACATCCTCAAGGCCCTCCAAGAACACTTTTCTTTCAAACTGAAACTGAAAATTCGTTGAGTACCGAGAATATTCTTCAATAGCTTTTAATTTGAAACGTATAGTGCGGGCAATTTCATCACCATATTGATTGGTGTTTGTTTTGATGTCATTACCTGGTAATTCTCCGCCAACATTGCGTTTGTTTTCCCCTCAATAGTTTGCTTTTCAAACGTTCTAGCCAATCAGCGTTGCAACGCGATCTCTAAACCAGCGTGGTCACTGCTCGCTCTTTCTAAAATGCCACCAAACAATGGGACGATAAACGAAATATACAGACGTCTCCGGCAAATCACCCTTCACTGCCCACTCTTCAACAGAACCGCAAACAATGGTTTAGTTCCATTTATATTATTATAGCCGGAAGAAAATTAGGGACATTTGTCCACGTATACAAAGCCAGCTCAGTTGTAATTAGAGTTTTAGGACTGACCATTTATATAAATATAGAATGCATTGCTCGATATTTTTCTAAAAGACAACGCGGAAAGCAACCAAGCTAGCCTGATAAGTTTTCGGCACTTTCTAAAAGGTAGGTTACATGCCTTCTGTTGTTGATGAGTTAAGGTTTACGTCTTGTTTCTCTCGCCCATTTTCCCTTGAAAAATCAAATACTTACTGGTGTAGTAATAGTAGTAGTAGTATGAGTAGTACTCGTCACTGGTGCTGTTTGATATGTTCGTTTGTGGACCAACGTCCTATTCAAACGACCGCCATAAGATTGTGCTTTTGCTCTCAAATATATACTTCAAGTTTATCCAGCTGTAGACAGCTTTTATGTGGACGAAATCCAAAAGTGTGACCACTGTTTTAAATGATTGCTATACAGTTAACAATACTTTCGTGCGGCGTTGTTTAAAATATGCCACACAATGTGGTTCTAACTTTTTACTGTCTTGGATAAAATTGTTAAGTGTGACCATTCAAATGGCAATTACTGAGCAGTACTTGCCTGTTATCATTATGCGCATGCTGTTGTAAGGTGGTTCTCATTTTTGAGCCTTAAGTGTCTCACTTCAAATGAAACTGAGCAGCGCTTTTCTGTGGTGTAGTTCTACCTTTTGTATTTTCCTTTAATGAAAACTGAGTTATGTGTAATGAATGAGCAGCAATGTTTTATCATTCGAGTTTAAACGGCACGAGGCGCGGCCGTGTGTTTCAGGACTTGATAAAACACGAATTGCGAATTTATTGATCGTCTTCAAAAGCTTAACTGTACATCTCTCCATTCTTAAACTTTAGATTTTGGGTCAGTATATTTGGCCTGGAAAATCGGACGTAGCCCCGGCTGTCTATATCAGATATATAAAGACACTCATTACATGAGTTTTTGAGTGAAATTTATAAAATTTGTCCAACCTTGATCGCTTTGGAAGGGTGAAGGGTTGGACAGAATAATTTAAGCGAATTTGCTATGTAAAGTTGATCCTGTATAGATTTTAATTTGTAATTCTGTCTTTGCCGCGCTGTAAGTCAAAGTAAAACTTTGATAAATTGTTGATGTAGAAATCACCAAGATGTGTAACAAACTAATGTTCAGGAGCAGGCTTGCCGAATAGAGTTTCGGTGAATTGGGAAAAAAAAGCAGAGGCCACCTAGAGGACCTAGAGCTTTCTACAAAGGAACGATAATTGTTACG
Organism: Pachyseris speciosa; assembly: GCA_016490735.1. Lineage (NCBI taxonomy): Eukaryota > Metazoa > Cnidaria > Anthozoa > Scleractinia > Pachyseridae > Pachyseris > Pachyseris speciosa. The sequence continues at coordinate 2,720,685 of JAEMWC010000010.1, forward strand.
TAACCATTCATACTTTTTTTCTTTTCGGATAAGCAAACAAAATAAAAACAACTAATTATTATATTTTACTCCAGGGCCCCTCTGGATATCAGTCTCGTTGCTGAATGGGCCACCCTGGCAAAATAAAGTTTACCTTACCTTACTAACTAGGTATAAAAATTAGCGAGTTTAAATTACGGCTTAAACACAAGGCTAACGAAAACGCCGTTTAAGAATACGTTATTAATTGTAATAGTTCTTCCATCTGGCACAATGTGGGCGAAATTGCGATGTCAGCGAACTACTCGTTTCATAGGATATTTGAATTTTTGGAAACACACATACAGTATAGCTTTTTGCTATGAGACAAAGGGACCGGTTTAAGATTATTCAAATGTCGACCTACCATTTCTGAGACAATTTTGCCAAAGAATTCTTACAGTGTAGACGGTGTGTAGGCCCGGCCCGATTCAGACGCCGTAATTTTCATGAGCCCAACTTAATTCGACCGACCCAAATTAACAAAATTACGCCTGTTGATTCAGCCGTCGAACTTAATTTGCCGTTCCACAGGCGTTCCTAATACAGTTCGGGTTCCAGTTCAAGTTCTGAGTAAAACTGCTTAAATATATACAACATAACAATTTATGCATTAGTTTCCACTCATAATCAAATCCGTTCCAAAGTCTAAATTTCCGCCTCCGGCCAGGCGAAAAGAACGCCTGAGCCGTTCCAAATTAAAATAGCCGTTCTTAACTGATTCAGACGCCGAACTTTTCATGTACTTAATTGAATGCATTATTTACGGCATCTGAATCGGGCCTTGGGGACCTTCAATTCGATGATAAGTGAAAAAGACGTTTGACTGAAGCCATTCACTCATCCTGTTCTGCAATTAATTTTTTTAAGTGTTTGTTCCTTGTAGTGATTTGATTTCGATTGTAAAAAAAACAAACAAACAAACAAAAAACAAACAAACAAAGATAGACAGATCAAGCTTTATTGATTTATACCGCTCAGGTTAACCCTTTAGATGCAAAAAGCAGTCTGCTATCAATGGGAGCCCTGAACACAACAATGTACTAAAACTACAATATACATATAACCATTACACTGGTACTGATATTAAAATAGATAGAAAACTATGTACAAATAGAAGATTTAAAAGTTAAATAAATACGAAATACCATTAAGACAGTTCGTGAAATAGAGTGCAACCAAAGTAATTGAAAGATCTTTTTGCGATCTCAGTCCTCACAGCAGGCAGATGTAAAAGGTTGCTTTGTCTAGTAGCGCGCGCATGAATTGCATTATTACGTTTAAAATATTCTTTAAAATATTGGGGACATGGACCAAAAAACAACAACGACAAGAGAAGAGAAGCGACTATTTTTACCAGAATCTGCGTTGAAAACAAGGGGCCGGAGACTTGTTAAAACAAAAAAATTATCATACGTTAAAACAACGACCATAAAAACAACAACATCATAGATGAAACAAATTAATAAAAATAAGAATATATGATATGTACGGTCTGGTTTCAATTGAGTGTAGAACATTACGTTACGTTTGGTTGTACTGATGTTCTTTGATGTGGTCACGTTAGGTGTTCATCATGCTGATGACGTGTATGTGAAATTACTGAATAGTCTTAATTTCTTTTCAGTGAGTGACAAATGTCAGAAATGTGAATGGTTATTTCATCTAATTATGCGTCGTATTTCCTGATATAGTATGCTTTGTCAATGACGGCAACTAGATTCACGCAAAGCCCTAAAGCACTCTAATGAGCATATCTTAAGACATATCACGCAATCTTTAGAAGATTAATCTGTATACATAGTTTTTCGCAATAGTTGTAGCTTTTATATTAAATTGTTAATGCCTGATGTATTTACCGTGTTTTTAAATAAAGATGATGATGATGATGACGATTCTGCTTTCGGTGTGCGAAATCACTATAATCGAAGATATCATCGTATCTGCTAACGAGGGTATAATAACTTGAAAGCAAAAGCAAAACAAACAAACAGAAAATCGCCAACGAAACCAAAGATGTAAAAATAAATTATACAGGAAGGATGAAGTCTTGGCTCGAGTGTTTTAAAGTTCCGCTCAGTAAGCCCTGGGCTTAAACAGTTTCGTAAGGGGTTGTAGAAGGGCCTATAAAAGGAGGGTCTTATAACCGAAAAAAAAAAACGTTTCGAAACGAGCTACAGCTACAGTAGTGTTGCTCATCAGAATGGCATAGCTAATGCTCAGGCTCAAGTACCCACTGTTTGTTTTACTCAAGACATATGTGGGTACTTGAGCCTGAGCATTAGCTATGCCATGCTGACGAGGCCTAACAAGGCCGAAACAGCTGTCCATGGCTGCTAATACTTGCGCTCAATCTATGATTTGGTAGATTTAAGGTGTAATGCCCGCTACCATATGGCCTTAGTGCCCAAAGAGTGGCTTCAGCTGATCAGATTATATTAATTTGTGAGGTATCCTCAACCTGTAAAAAGTTTATCTAACATTTTAACATGGACCAGCCTACACTCCAACGTACGTACGCCTTCATAAAAGTTGGTTCCACAGTCCTGCGTACATAAATCTTAATAATAATAATAATAATAATAATAATAATAATAACAATAATAATAATAATAATAACAATAATAATAATAATAATAGAAAATAAAAATTTAAAACGCTTTCTTGCGTTCTAATTGACTACTATTTTATTCGGATCATCTCTAACAAAAACTTGTAATTTTCTAAGTTAAGACCCACAGGATTCCACTTTGTTGCTTCCTGGCATCAGTTTCAGCATGCGCAGTATGCCTGGAGGAGATTCATGCTATGAGTATACAATTAGAATACAATACAATAAGTTTATGGAATCTCCTTATAAAAAGGGCTTTTCAGAAACAATTTACATCATGTGAAAGGAAAACAATTGGGAAAGACAAATGCATGTCTTAGGTAAAATATAAGTAAGACTATTTATTATAAGACTACGCAGAATATTAGTAAAAAGCTATATGATACAAAGAGAAAAAGAGCTAATTAATAAGTTAGTCTAATCATCCAACCACTCCGTCATAAGACTACCCTTAAGGGCGTGAAGCGTGTGACCAAGGCTATTTTGGCAGTACTTCTGGGAATAGCTCGAGTTCCGTGTGTTTTAGAAGAACTGTAGAGCTAACTTTGTTCTACACTTCGGAATCTGTAGTATTTCGCTGTTGCTTCGAACGTTTTCCACGGACTGAAGCGGGCGTTCACGCTGCCTTCTGAGTCACAAGTTACAGAATGGAATTTATTAAATATCGACACTGGCTGCTAACTACCACCTCGATAAGTGTAGGAATGCTCGATAACCAGCCGCTGTTTCCGCAAACTGATGAGCCTACGTATATCCCGAACCCAATTGAGTGACGGAAATCGAACCTTATTGTTGGCTGCGGGCCCATAATACCTTATATTCGCCTAATGAGTCTGAATCAACCAATCAGAAACTGTTTACATTAATTAATGTGGTAATTGGAATTTAAAAGCCTACAGTAAGAACAAACCGCCTTTGTACCTGTGGATCAACTGTAGGACTCGAGAGATCCCCAAGCCCCAACCCTGGGAGCAACAATCTCCAGGTGAGTTTTTAAATTAATTCGAGCTGTCCGCAAGCGTTAGCACACGCGACTACCGACTACCGCAGGTTTTTACATTTTCGGAGTGATTTTCCACCTATAAACGATGAATAGCAATTCGTGACTCTTTATTTGAACTACCAGGGAAAAGTGGTGCTGTCCTAAGCCACTGGAGGCTCAAGGTTTCTGAAAACGTCATTTTGACGTAGCTATTTTTTATCCGTGAAGCGACAACAATGGCCCAAGTTCGGTTTGCTTGCGATTTCTGCTAAATTTACAGCCATTTTTCATCTTTAGCGGCTGCCTGATGAGCATCATTAAGCGTGACGGTAGCTAAGAGTCCACTTTCTCAAAGAATCGAGCAAGCTGATGTACTTTGTTGTTGAATTTGGCTTGTTACTCGACGAACTACCGCCACATATTTTGGAATTTCTATGTACTGAAGATGACCACGAGCAGGAAATTTTGGCGGTAGGTCGGAGTGGCTGTAGACTTAGTTTATATGCGAAAGAATTGGGGGAAGGAACGGGCGCTGTTCCCAGCATGCAATGCGCTCAAGATGTTGAAAATGTCGGGAAGGCCCAAATGCACTGGAACAAAAGGCTGTATCTACGCTCGGGAGAAGAATATGAACAAAAACAGTCATTTATAAGCTAGAAAAAGGACTGAATTTCGTTATGATGGTTGAATTTTTGTTTTTCGACGATGATTTCCCTAAAAAACATCAAGGCAAAAAGGGACATTTTTGTTGTTTCTCTTTGACGTTAAAAACGGCCAGTTTCGTTCTTGTCCAAACTCAAAAGGCCATATTTGGTAAAATTCGCTACGTTTCTTGCATTTATTGGATATCCAAATTTAAAGGGCATTCCATTTCGTGCTCACAACTAACAGTTAAGGCAATATTCGTGCGATTGAGAAAGTTGCAATGTTTTGAAGCATGGGAGTTTTTTACGGTCGGTTTTGGCCGGCACGGGTGCCAATGGGTTAAATAAAACATAATTTTTTTTGATGTTGATATTTTTTATTGCTCACCTACTTAAACAAAAGCCTTTGAGCCTAGTAACATATCAACGCTATTTTATTTGAAAACAACCATATGCTGCAAGATCTGGGGGGGAGGGTACCACTTTCTGGCCAGTATTTAGCTTCAAGGTTGAAGTTGCATGAAAGCCAACTTGAGGGGGTGGTGATTTTAAAAACTAGACAATGGAGGTCGAGTTGGAGCCACTAGTGACAGTCAGAAGTCGATGATCATCTCATCTAGGGTAATTGAGTTTGATTCTGCGGCTTGTCACGTGACCTAGCCAACTGCAAACCCAGGAGGTAACGTGAAATGAGGCCTGGCCCTGCTAAGTTACCCACCCCCCCTAGAAACTGTTTTAACTGTAGAATCTTAACTCTGACCCTGGATTTAAACTACCACCAACCATGACTTTCACTGGATAGTGTTAAAAAGACCGGTCACGTGACCTCTATTTTTCTTTGTTAAGGAACCGCTGTCGGCGCGCGCGCGGATCTGGTCGAATTCTGCATAGTCTGCAAACCCGTCGTGTATTAAAGAGGAGTAAATCGCTCTGAAGCATTTTGATATTTTAGGCACTTCAGGTTTTTGAAACATTCAAAAACTTGCACTTGAGTGTAAACGTTGAGAGAGCAAAGTTGAAAATTCTAAAGCACTTTCTGGTCGATTTACGGATTACAGGATTGGTAAACTTGACACCTGCAGTCAATATCTTCGAATCGAAACCACAAAGAAACTTAAGATCTTACAAACTATTCTCAAATATCACGAGATACCACAAGATCTCACAGAGTTCAAAGTATCAGATTACATCAAAAAATGTTCAGTACTTTGTACTTACAAGAAGGTTTCGCGTCGTACAACTCACCCCCGGGTGGGTGGGTGTGTGTGTGGGGGGAGGGGCGGGGGACGGGGGAGGGGAACGGGAGGTGGTAATTTGTCAGGGGGCTCCGTTCTAAAGGTTGTAGTATCAGAAGGGGCAGTGAAATTTGAAAGGTTTGGTATTTGAAAAGTTTGCAAAATAGAGTATAAACCGAAATAGTGGTAATTAAATCGGAATATGGAAAGACAGCAAAATCTGGCGATTACTAGATTATGTTTCCGTCTTGTGATCCCTGCTATTACGGCATTGTATCTATTTCTGGCTTTTAGGTATAAAAATGGGTTACATATTTCTTTTTTTCATTTGAGGTAAACATTTTTGTTTAAAAGAAGAAAATTCTAATACCTCATTCCAAGCTGACAGTGTCACCTGGTGTCACTTGATCTCACAATAACTAAAACAGTTTTACAAGTTATTACAAAAACGGTGATAACACGGTTATTTTCAAGAGCCATCTTTGTACTGTTGTGAATGAAGTGTACAGACAATCTGATTCCTCGCAGAGATCGATTCATGTTGCTAAGAAGTGCAAAACTAGTATGACTTTGTCCGTCATCTTGCCAAACCCAACTTAACTTTGCAAGTACCTGATAACTACAGGAACAAGGGGGCTGTAGGTACTCGAGAGCTCGCAAGGATCACACTTCGATTCATTACAGGTGTAGCACTGTTGATAAGGATTTAAACAGACAGAACATCATTATGACATTGTTGCTTGCTTGTGACGTCATAAATGCTACATTAACGCGGAATTGAAGAAAGCAGTTCCTCTCTTTTTGAATCTAGGTAATATTGGAATTATTATCAAACTGACTTTTAAAAATTTTTGCCATTTGAGGCTTAGGTTTTTCCCGTTCTAGTCACGTGACCTGCTGGGCCGAACAGCTAATGTGTGCTGGAATAGGGGGTGAGGAACTTGCCCTAGTACGAATATGGTATTTGTGTTGGCGATCTTAAAAAAAACAAATCTTTCCACTCTTATACAACATTCTTTGGTTAAACAATATTAGAACGTTAGAAAACTTATGCTAGATGACGTTTGGTCAACCTATGTCTTTCAAAGACTGTGAGATTTCAAAGTCATGTTGGATGCATTTTGGTCGTGCGTTCAACCTTGTTATACAACAAAGATTGGACGTATTACATAACAGGGCAACCACCTTTTAGAACCTTCACCCTGTAGTTCTCCTTCGGTAAAAAAAAAAAAGCGTTAAGGTAGCGCCACAAGCATTAACGGCTGTTATTTAAATAACCAAAGATCAGTCTTGAGAGTACTCCGTTTGTTAAGCCAGTATTCAAAAATTTACTTACAATAGTAACAAGTTTATCTCAGTTACGAAACTCTTTACTGCACTAACAGAAGAGAACCACTGGAATTGGCTTGTGATACTCTGCCATAGCTCGTGATCCTGTGTGTAAAGGCCTGTTTTTATCTCAGTTTATAACTAGTGTTGTTAAGATCTCGTGAGAACTTCTCTTAACACCTTGCTGGGTCTGTGACACCGTACCTGACGAGACCTCTGTTAATTCTGTGCCGCGAGACCTCGTAAGTTGAGAGGCCGATTGTATTACTTTGTGTGGTCTTTGACGGAACTATGTGCGACCTTTTAATACTGTGTCATTCCTAATATTACTTTCTTCGATCTTGTGATTTTCTGTGCTTGGGATAGCACCTTTATCACAGAAATGTAAGTAACGCTATGATGTTATATCAAGTTATATGGCTGATGGCAGAAGGTACATCGTATTATCTTTTGATAGCCGTTATCCATCGCTCCTTTCACTTCATTAAAAAACAACTAATTTTGGGCCAGCTTTTTTTTTTTTTTTTTTTTTATCTTAGGGGCTGTTTACATGGAGGCAGGACGATCCTAGCACTAAGAAGATCCTAGAGGGCGAACCAACTTTTCCTTTGGTTTACGTGCAGAGATTTCGGTCGGAAATTTCGACGAAGTTGTCTTCCTTTAGCTGCTGATCGCCCGCCCGCCGCCATGTTTGTTTGGTTTGTTGTTCTTGTCCCTGGTACTAGGATCATCCTTGCGAAAGCAGTTTACATGGTGCTAGGACCTTCCTACCACTCAGGTAGGATGATCCTAGCACTAGGAAGATCCTACTGAGCGCTAGGGCCAAGTGCAACCCTTTGCATCTAAACTGAACGCAGAAAACATATGGCGCTAGGATGATCCGCCTTCTAGGATGTTCCTAGTGCTAGGATCTACCTCCCTCCATGTAAAGGAGGCCTATAACCTTAATATATTCCAGATGAGGCCCTTAACACATTCTATCTCTCGTCGAAGTGACCTTTGGCTGCTGACTTATTATAACAAGATATTATAATCATATTATCATGTTTTTTTTTTTGCCACATATTTCACCATCCATTATGAGACAATTTTTGATTACAGTTTATTCTTATACAACTTTACAGATGATGTTAGTCCTTCTCGCCGGCTTGGTGTTACTACTATACCCAGTCTCTCTCGGCTCTCCTACCACTGCCCATTTAAAAGAAATCAAAGATCTGATTATCCATGAAGCTGACATGGATGACGTAGGTAAGATATTTGTTTCTTCATAAGCGGAGAATAAAGGGCAGAGAAATATCATTTTGAGGGCTAGGCTTGACTCCACATGGCTTAACAATTTTTCTATTCCGCAGCACTCGCGTGACACGAGCACGTGCGGAGCTGAGGGTCGCGTGAGCAGTTTTGCATCGACGTACATCGCTGCAGTTTTCTTAGACATTTATGTTTATTTGTAAGGTTCGTGATTTCCGCCGCTTTATTTGTTCCTATGTCACTCCCGTTTCTTGTATTAAAAAATGCTCCCAGGCTTTCGTTTGGTACAGTTTTACTGCTAAAGTCGTCCGTACCGGCATCATTAATATTCAGTTTTTTTCAGCACTCCGACAACAACAAGAAAAGAATTAATTTTGGCGTCATTAATACCAATCAAACAATTCAGTTTTGATTTCAATTTGCAATCATTAATTATTCAAAAGATATTTCTTTCCTTTCAGATCTCCAGGAAATTACGCAATATCATCATTCAGAGCAACGGGTAAAACGCCTCTCCCCAGGCCACGCGAGACTGTGCCCGGCCAAAGTGGTTCGTCTAAAAGCCAAAGACTTTTTCAAAGGACGTTTCTCAAGCAACGCAGTCATCATTCCCCAAACATTTCGCTCGATATACTGCCTCAACAGCTCTGCTCAGTCCCACGCGTCGCGCGGTCAGCACTGTTTGAGCATTATGGACTGCCAGGAGACTAAGACGAGCAAGTATTTTGTCGTGTATGATCCCACAAAACGGCGGGAAAATGGATGTCTTCGTGGCGAGATTGCTAAAATTAACAACGTGGCCGTAGAATGTAGCTGTTTATGGCCACGGTACCTTGGCAAAGATCCCGAGACATTTCTCCAGGGATAAACAGACCGTGAAAAGACCCTAATATGTTAAGGATTCTGTGAATTTAAATTAAAAATAAATTAAAGTATTATTATCAGTTACATGGCTTCAGTTCGGTTGCTTTAAAGAGTTCCCTAGATGTCGGAAGTGAATGAGAACCCAAGCGGACCGGAAGTTCCATTTTACCAGAACAAGAGTTGTTTAAATCCTATGTAAACATAGACTACCGTGTAGTCTGTGTAAAGCCGTCGGTGACGCACGTTATTACCTGACCGCTGGCAAAGTTTTTCTGGTTTAGTATTATTTCAGCTATTGCACACTTGGTCTTGATAGAAAATGCTTCGGATCTGGATTTTCTCTCATTTTCAGCACTTTATATGAGAGTCTAAAGGTTTTTTCTTCTCCCTTTCTAGTCAGCTGAGTCAGTTGTTTACAGCCTCAGATGGGTCAACTCAACTGAAATTAGTCTAAGGCACTACAGTACCGGAAATTGATAACGAAAGAAAACTGAAAGCCGCATGCGTACAAAGAACGAAGGGAACTTTTACACAAGATCAAACAGGCGCGCGAAGCGTGCATTAAAATTTACGTCATGGTTCAAGGTCGAGGCGCGCATTTGCACGTACGTCTACAGACAAATTATGTAATAAAGATGACATTCCGGAGGAAAAAATGTCAGAGAGCCAGAGAAAAAAATCGTATGTGAGTCGAAATAAGCCCGTTACGCTTGAGTTAAAACCTATTTCTTCAAGCAAGGGGCGGGGATGTGCTAACACGTTCATGGACAAAACTATAACCGCGAAAGCCGAAAATATTAAGGTCACAAAAGGAGGAATCGCGCATTGACACAACACTGCTCAGGAGCACCTAACGAGAAGTTTCGGTAGATATCTGTTCGGTGGAGGGTAGTTCGCCTTAGGCTTTCGGCGTCGATTAAAGAGTGTACTCGGATTTCCGTAAATGAAACGTGGCCTAAAAGATTCGCAATTGGGAAATCATAGACCCTGAGGTTTTCGGAAAGATCGTAATTGCTGTTCAGTTTGGCAGTCAAAAACGTCAGCTAACATTTTCGGAAGGAAAATAGTTCCCTAAAAAGTTGGTGCAAAGTTCATTTCATCTAGCATTTTCTCAAAGGAAGATTTTGTTCCCTAACATTTTCGGGTAATTAAAAGTTCAGCTAAGGAATCCGAATAGATCAAATTCTTCTTGCTAACGAAAACGTCACTTTAAACAGACTTCAAACACCATAAGGTACGTTAAAAATGCGTTTCTACAGCTTTTGATTGTTTTGGCTCGTTGGGTGCCCCTGACTGATATTAGTACACCATTCCTTTTCGTTCTTTAAATGTAAGGCAGATTTTCACACTTTCCAGGACAAATTGTTGGTAAACAATTTGAAAATAATCTAAGTATCAGGAAAGACTCAGGGAGGGAATTGCATGTGCAAGTTAGAATTAAGCACGTTATATTGGTATTGTACCTCGTGCGCATGGCGGGTATTGACACATTCATGGTACAAATATACTGATTGCAGCACTAAAGGTCGGGGCACTCCAGGCGAAAAGACGCAGGGACAAGTCTCTGTGATAAGCCCTCTCGTGTGCACTGCTTCGGAATTTATGTCGCTGGGTCAAGAAGCTTACCAAGTACACACGAGGCGAATTGTCTGTAGGCGGATAAATGACGCTTTCCCATTGGTTTACTTATTTATTTCGTTGCGGAGACAGGTCGCCTGACAGTGCACTCAATGCGACAATGGAAATTTATAATGTGTTATTTTGTCCCCGCGACTCATCATACGATTCAAGCAGGTTTGAATTCGTGCGACAGGTCGTGCGGAGGAATTTGGTTGTCGTGACAGCATCAACCGCATGAAACTAACTGTCGGGGTCAAAACGCCAATGTCCCAACGCGCTGTATACATTAAAACTTTTATTCCAACGGTCTTAAAGCGGTTGCTAGGAATGCAAAAGAGAATACATGTTAATACAACGAAAAATGTGAACGGAAATAAACAAGTGAGATAAAACGGCGAAAGAAACGAATCGACTAGTGAAAATAATACTTACAAACGTTGTTGTTGTCGTTGGCTTAAAGGAAACGAAACCAATTTCGCACGACTGACGCTAAGAATTTTCCAAAAAAACGTTGACTCCTCGTAATACAAAATGTGAGTGAATTTTACAAGTAAAGCAGCAGTTTTTAAACTAATGAACTAAACAAAGGACAAAATTATGCCGAAAAAACTAACAGAATATTAATTACGGAAAAAGCGACATGTAAGCGTGCAACCGAAAAAATATTAACAGAAAAGGCTTTAAAAAGACATTGAAACGCGGCAGCAACACTAACCATGCCACAGGAGGAGACTTGTCCCCTAGTGCATAGTGTGTATCGATTTTAACTCCCGATTTATTGCAATTTTTAGTACATTTTTGGTGATAATTAGTCTGGAGCACAAATCTTCTCCATATAAGGAGTTGCGATGGAAATAACTGCGGTCTTGTGACATTGTGGGCTCACTCTAAGGTGTGACGTCACGCACATTAGCAGCCGCGGCTGGCTTACCGAGTCAAGGATAATAATAATCACTTTATTAAAGGAACTTGATTCTGGGAAGTTTGCCGCTTTATGTTTTTTTTTTTTCGAGCCACTGATTTCCCTCTGCAAAAGCCCCCAGGCTGGCATCATTAAGCTGGAATGTGGATAAAGACAAACCTCTGAAAGAACCCAGAGGTGAGAGGTGGTTTCATGCTGACTGAGATGCCAAACCTGCTTCGTAGCCAATATGACCGTTCACGATTGAAGCTGCCTCTCTCGTCATTTTCAGGAAGGATTCCAGGACCTACCAAGGCAATTTGGGCTAGTTTTGACTTGCATATTTTGCTGGTAGGGCTGGTTGGCCCGAGACATGTAAAAGAATTTTGAAGTAGGAAATTCAAGAGTTCTGTGCTCGTGGAATAAATGAATCTTCCATAATTCATTTCGGGCGTGAACAAGGCAACTTGAGATACGTGAGACTGGCTCCAATAAAATGGCTAAGGCGTGGCCCGCGGAAAAAAGTGGAAAATTTCCATCCAGATACCAAGGTCTGGCCTTAAGGTTTGTTGTAAATGCAGCATTTGGATTTTTGGGCAATGTTTTTTATTAAAAAGTTGAGCACAAAAATGTGTAATTTTTAGTGTTGTTCTTTGGTCAAAGACAGGCATTTTGGGCTTTGTTGCAAAAATTTAAACAAGAAATAGATCATAAAAGCAAAAGCGGTACGTTTGACACCCATAGGCGTCATTAGGGGTCAAAGGGTTAAATAATAATAATAATAATAATAATAATAATGATGATTATGATAATAATAATAATAATGATGATGATGATTATGATAATAATAATAATAATAATAATCTAAGCGGCCTGCAAAAGAAAGAACAAATGAATCGAACTGCATGTGAGAGAAAACAAGCAAAGTGAAGGCACCTATAGAGTATGTGATGTTGAAGGACCAAAACAATAAAACGATTTTCCTTTAGGAAATATAATTCTTTATTATGCAACATGGCCACTCCGCGCATACTCTATGTACCCCTGTTTATACCTGATGGCTGGCATCCTCTGGAAACAACTACCAGCGTGCATGTGCTAACATACTGGCAGACAATAAATGACAAATGGCGGTTTCTTTAAGCTTTGAACAGGCATGTTAGAAGTTTCACATCTCTATTGCTCAGTCTGGAGTGAGGAAATTGCCGGTTCACCTCACAGGTCTTACAAGGTCTCACCTGATTGGATAGCACTCTTCAAGTGAGGCAAAAGAACAAGCAACAGAAACAATGGACCCCACCCCTAAAACAATAGGGCTGCGACACTATCCCCACCACTGAAATTTAGAGCTGATAGGAGCTGCGAGGCTACCGAAAAAGCCCTCCATTTTACCTCTTATGTCACGTGATCAATAACCGGTTCGCAACTTACAGTCTTCACATCTCCCTCTCCTCGACTACACCCGTTATTGAAAAGTAACAAACGGCAAGATCAGCATTAGTTAGCCTGCGAACAAGCTTCGCAAGGGGCGCCGACCGATCGTGCCCTGGGAAGCCTGTACGCTTGTTACATTAATAAGTGCAAATTGCAAACTTACCGTTGGTAAAGCTAAAAAATAGCTTCTTTCCTAAATGTTTTCGTTAGAGTTCAAACAATATTGGAACAGGTAAAAATCACAGCAAATCACAACCTTTCTTTAAAATCAACATGCATCAGTGTCAACCAGACAGTTTTTAAAGTCATTAGATGTTTGCGATTAAATGGGAAGCGAAGACGGCGGGGCCAGATGAATGTTTCATAATAAAATGTTGCAATTTTTTGTGGTGCTCTCACATTTATAACATGTGTGGTATCACAAAAAGCTTTGAATAGACTCCCCACCTGCGTTCAAATCTTTCTTGGTTTCTATAATATAAATCACCTTTTGGGAAAGCACCTGCTTAGGGATTATATCGTGTTAATCCCATTCTTCAAATTTAACTGACTCCACAAAGAAAACCATGAAACAATTGGAAGTCTTATTAAAATTTTACGAAGAGCGGAATATTCAACTAGCTTATTTTATTTGTCCGCAAATAAATATTTGGAAGAATGGCGTCGGCTGAGCTGATTAAAAACATAGATGCATCTATTATTTGGGGGCATCCCTGCCCATTTTTCCTTCATAAAATAATGTATTTCCTCCTTTTCTGTCGTGAGTAAATATCAGTAACACGCCGAACGTTTGGTCAAATATTGTAATGACTCTGTATTCAATAAATCCTGTCAAAAAAATATTAACATCTATTTTGATATGAACGACTCATGCACTGGCTTACAAACCTATTAAGAGGTAATAGTAACCCAACATGAGACTACGCGTTGCTTTGTTTAGCTTATGGTTTCTTTCCAAGAGTCCCCCGCAGTACCGATTTAATTAAAATAAAGCTTTGAAATTTTAATTTAAACATGAACACAAAGTCATGTTGTTAAAATAGTGGGAAAACCTGAGCGCCTTTACAATTGGCTGTGGTCACACTTGGGATTTTACGTTAGTAAAAGGCTTTAACCGTGGTAAAAAGGATGTAAAAAACTTTACTATAGTAAAACTCATTAGTTGTCTTAACACGTTCCAGATGGTTTCCTAAGAGAAATGTGTCACTCAAATGGTGAGCCTGAGGACAGGTGATAATTCTTACGACATTCCATGAATGTTTTATTTTTCATCCAGTTGCGTGACTGTCTGTACATCTTTATCTCTAATTCTGCTGGAAAAATCCACCCAAAATCCATATGCATTTGTTTTCGGACAACAGATAGAAGAAATTTGGCTATACGGAATAAAAAACACTTGAATTGAATGATTTACTTCTAAATTTATGCTCGACTCACAAATGAAACACGAACATCAGATGTAGGTGTATGATTCCTTGAAATCCAGAATTTACGGTGGACTTACCTCGAATGAAAGCGAAAATTGTTTGACCACTGTGACATCTCTACTGTACTGTTTGGCGCAAAAAAAGGAAAAGAATAGGCTGGCGGCGCTAAAAATACATGTATAAGTGTTCAGCAACGTGACACTCAGGGAACGCATCTCAAATAATGCGACAACATGTCAACTGAATCAACAAAGTTTAGATATATCAGCGATAAACCATATCGTTTTAGGAAAGTTTACTATGGTAAACTTTGCTTTCATGCTACCGCCGTTGCCACCGCAACAGACTAGATCTGTGTTTACCATAGTAAAATGAGAAAAGCCGGTCACATTAGAAAACGTGTTTACAGTAGTAAACTCGATTTTACTATAGTAAAAAAAGCCCAAGTGTGACCACAGCCAATGGCTGTGGTCACACTTGGGCTTTTTTTACTATAGTAAAATCGAGTTTACTACTGTAAACACGTTTTCTAATGTGACCGGCTTTTCTCATTTTACTATGGTAAACACAGATCTAGTCTGTTGCGGTGGCAACGGCGGTAGCATGAAAGCAAAGTTTACCATAGTAAACTTTCCTAAAACGATATGGTTTATCGCTGATATATCTAAACTTTGTTGATTCAGTTGACATGTTGTCGCATTATTTGAGATGCGTTCCCTGAGTGTCACGTTGCTGAACACTTATACATGTATTTTTAGCGCCGCCAGCCTATTCTTTTCCTTTTTTTGCGCCAAACAGTACAGTAGAGATGTCACAGTGGTCAAACAATTTTCGCTTTCATTCGAGGTAAGTCCACCGTAAATTCTGGATTTCAAGGAATCATACACCTACATCTGATGTTCGTGTTTCATTTGTGAGTCGAGCATAAATTTAGAAGTAAATCATTCAATTCAAGTGTTTTTTATTCCGTATAGCCAAATTTCTTCTATCTGTTGTCCGAAAACAAATGCATATGGATTTTGGGTGGATTTTTCCAGCAGAATTAGAGATAAAGATGTACAGACAGTCACGCAACTGGATGAAAAATAAAACATTCATGGAATGTCGTAAGAATTATCACCTGTCCTCAGGCTCACCATTTGAGTGACACATTTCTCTTAGGAAACCATCTGGAACGTGTTAAGACAACTAATGAGTTTTACTATAGTAAAGTTTTTTACATCCTTTTTACCACGGTTAAAGCCTTTTACTAACGTAAAATCCCAAGTGTGACCACAGCCAATGTCGTCGTGATTGACATTTCATATTTGCTCATCGGTGGGACATTGCCCTCAGCAGGAACCGGCGTCAAACGACAAAAACTGGGCAACTGCAAGATTCATTAGCTGGTAGCATTTAAAAAAATCCGGCACAAGCGACAAAACTGATGATGCCTTTTTCCAACGACTTTGTTCTTTCTGGATAAGAATGGTTCGAAAACTGCAAGAGTACACTTGGTCATTGGGAATCTCAGAAAACATGGAATCGCATTATCTTAAAGGGTTGCACCATGCCAAACTTCAATATTTTATCCATCGTCTGGCGTCACAGTTTTTGCTTTCTTGTGGTACCATTTCTTCTGCAAGCAAGTGCACGCCAATTGAAAGCTTTAAGATCTGCAGATGTCATGCTAGGTGGCCTCTTCCCTATACACAAGTCTGCGAAATCTGGTTCATGCAATTTGTTATTCAAAGAAGGAGTTGTTTTGTCCGAGGCTATGATTTATGCTGTAAATGTTGTCAACAAAAACAAAATGCTTCCTCACGAAATAACGCTTGTCTACGATATTCGCGACACCTGTGACAGTGTGATTACGGCGCTGAAAACGTCTTTGGACTTTGTAAACGCGGAGATGAACGTTAAAAATAGTAATCGAAACTCCAATTTCTCAAGTTCCGTTGGGGAGTTTCCAGTTTCATCGAAAAACCCTGTTGCAGTTATAGGCGCGGGAAACAGTGTCATTTCCTCAGCAGTGAATAACATTCTCAGCATTTTTAAAGTGCGTCAGATTGGCTACGCATCAACTTCGCGAATTCTGAGTGACAAAAACCGTTATCCGACCTTTTTGAGAACTGTTTCCCCGGATTCTCATCAGGGCCGAGCTCTTGCGAAGATTGTCTCCTTCTTTCACTGGAATTATGTAGCACTTGTTAGCTTCCGACAATATCTACGGCCGACCTTTGGCAGAAACTTTTAAACAGCCGAAGCAAAGAAATTTGGAATTTGTTTAGCATTAGATATTCTTATTCCGTATAATCCCTCCAAGACTGCATTACGAAAGTCAGTCGATAAGATTCGAAACGACAAAAACATAGACATTGTTTTACTATTTACTGCTGAAAAAGAAGCTGTTGCAATACTTGACGAGGCAATGCTTCAAAATGTCACCAAAAAGCTTTGGATAGCAAGCGACTCGTGGGCCGACTCCCCGAAGATTGCCGAAGATCATGCGAATGTTGTGGACGGTATGTTCCGTGTCATTAATCACCCAACAACTGTACCCGACTTCATGGATTACTTTCACGCGTTAAATCTTTCAGGTAATAGTCACAACCCTTGGTTTGGAGAGTTTTGGGAGGAAATATTTCGTTGTTCAGTTGACATTAAACCTACGTTTCCAAGTAAGGATAAAGTGCTAAAGATGACGAGCTGTACTGGGGAAGAGAGGTTATCTGATGAGCTTCTCCAAACAGATGCCGTCTTTTCTCGGGTGTCGTTCGTCCTGGATGCAGTACTGTCCCTTGTTTATTCCATTCGTAAACTCTGTCCGATTGAACTTAATATCACAACGTCCACAACCAGTGTCGAACAAGCGTTAAGGAGGAAAGCTTGCCTTCACCGAGTCACACCTTCAAAGGTTTTGTCGCAAATATTCAATGTCACGTTTATTAATTTCGCCAATCGTCCTATTTTCTTTGATAAGAACGGCAACGGGATTGGGCGATACGATATCATTAATCTACAAAAGCACACAGGAAATAGATTTAGCACTTCCTTTTCGAAGATCGGTGAATACGATGGTAAAACTGGACTGTTAAGATTAAATAGTCATGCAATCCACTGGCCAGGTGGAGTCACGTTTCCTCCAAATGGCCGCTGCAGTTTGGAGTGTCCTCCAGGTACTTATAAAGTAGTTATGAAGCCCATATGCTGCTGGCTATGCAAGCCTTGTCCAAGCGGCAGCACCAGTAATGCCTCAGGAGTATCGAGTTGTATCCAATGTCCATCGGGAAAAGTCGCGAACGATAACAAAACCGATTGTGTCATTGTTCCAACGACTTTTCTTCGCTGGAATAGCACTTGGGCCTGGGTTCTAATCGGGACCATGTGCCTCTGCGAGACGGTCTCTTTTGTCACCGTCATTGTTTTTCTTTGCTATAAGGAAACTCCTATCGTCAAAGCAGCTAACAGGGAGATAAGCTTTCTGTTGTTGTTCGGTTTGTTGGTGGGGTTCCTAGTTCCTTTGGCATACATCGGAAGGCCAACTGACAGTGGTTGTAAAATTCAGGTGATCTTGTTTGGGTCAAGTTTTTCGTTCTCATTGTCGATAATTTTGGCTCGAATCAATCGAACTATTGTCGTTTTTAGATACAGTAACGTAACTCCAAAGAATCAATCCAAGTTTTTCAAGAAATATCTGAGTCCGTTTCTCTACAACCGGACGCAAATAATGCTTGCACTGTTTCTCACTATGATAGAGCTCTTTCTCTGTGCCGCATCGCTTTTGTCAAGTCCACCGCGGGTCACTGTTCGCCGGCTCACAATGAACAGACGCTTGTTGGCGTGCGAGACCACAAAAAGTTTTGGGCAAATTATCGGAAGCGCGTTTATCATTTTCCTAAGTTTGCTTTGTACTTTTGTGGCTTTCAAGTCAAGGAAATTGCCCCAGAATTATAACGAAGCAAAATTCATTAGTTTCAGCATGTTTCTGTTCAACTTTATCTGGCTGACGTTTGTGGGTGCATTTTATGGAACACCAGATGGACAGCATAGTGTTATTATCAACTGTTTTGCCATTCTGGCGTCCAATTTTGCTATCCTTGCTCTCATATTTGGGCCTAAGCTTTACATCATCCTGTTACTGCCAGATCTGAATCAAGTGGCCGTATTTCGGGCGCAAACAGCTCAGTACACCTTTAAGACAAGTCGGCGAAGTTCCGCAATAACTTCTGACATGATGGGCAGTTCATGCGTAATGAAAGAAAACAAGTATGCGCAGACTTCCGGTACATGGACAGAGCAAGAGCTGAAAGACTCAAAAGGAACCAGGACGGCTGTTGACGATATTCGAGGGAACAATGAAACCCCTGCTGGAAGACATAATGCTAATCGCCTACGCAGCGGTAGTCTTAAGCGATCAAAGGCTGTATCAGACAGTGCTCTAAACACGCTATCACTCGTAGATTACCCGCGAGATTCGAGTGACATCCCAGGCAAGCCGATTCAAGAAGGAAGGCACCCGCGAAGAGGATCGGCCATTGGGGAGGGGATTCGATCGCTGACTGGCAACGAAAGCGGAAGAACAGAAAGGAATTCGCTATGTCAACAAGTAGGCCTAAATGGCCATGCAAAACAACATCCTACAATTACAGAACCAAGCATAATTCCTGTTTGGTTTTCCCCTTCAAGGACGAAGAACAAGGTTTCTCGCCTGACTTGCCGCATAAACTATGAAGCGGAAGGAGTAAGGGAAAGCTGTGTTTAATCGAAGGAACTGTCCCAAAGTTAGATCAGTGGAACCCAACGAGCCAAATCAACCCAAAGCTGCAGACAGGCACTTTTAAGTACCTTTTGGTGTTTGAAAGCTGCCGTTTAAACTGATGTTTTCGCTAACAAGAAGAATTTGATCCGATTCAGCTTCCTTAGCTGAAATTTTAGTTGCCGGAAAATGTTAGGGAATTCTCTTGAAACAAAATTATGATCTTCCTTTGACGAAATGCTAGCTAAAATGAACTCGCTTTCTAAGAACTTTCTAGGGAACGTTTTTCTTTTCGAGAATGCTTGCTGACGCTTTTGACCGGAAAAAACAGCAAATACGAACTTTCCGAAAAGCTCAGAGGCTATATATAATTTCCCCACTGCGAATCTTTAGGCCATGTTTCAGTTACGAAAATCCGAGTGCACTCTTAAAAACGCCGAAAGTTTAAGGCGAATCACCGAACAGATATCTACCGAAACTTGTCGTTGGTTACCCCTGTTAGATTGGAAACGGTCAGGACATATGTGGACAGACAGCAAGATCAACGCCAATCTCAGGTTGCATTCCATCTGTGGGACGTTAAGGAGCCCACGCACTGTTCGTAGTTCCCGGTGTGGTGGTCTATCTATATCGTTCATCTGTCTTTGACATTCTGTATGTGGGCTGGGTGGGTGGGTGAGATCAATTATGGACTGATAGCGGCTGCCAGAGGCACCTTTATAGGCTGACGTCCGATCTCACCCCGTTAGAAGAATTGTAAACCGCCATGAAACAATGTGATATGTGCGGTATATAAAGCCATTACCATTCAGTCCTAGCCATCAGTAGCGCAAAGAGGTTTATTTATGGCTTGTTAAACTGGTTACGTAAATCTAAACAAAACTGAACGATCATCTTTTTCATTTTTTTTTTCATGGTTGCTTCCAATATATTATGTCTTTCAGCGGCTTCAAAGTAAGTTTGAAACACGCGACATAGCTCCTTTAACGGCTTTCGACTGGTCAAATAATATCACTTGTGTTTTGTCATCAAATAGTTCTTCAAGCAACGGCCATTTTGAGTTGCTTAGGTGCGATCGACTATTACCAGAAATAGAAAAAATCGAGATAACAGCAAAAGTTGTTGAAATCCTTAGAAACAAAACGACTCTTAATCTTTCAGACATGTCACACTAACGATGACGGATGTACCGTCGAAACATGTCTGAAAGTTAAAGAAACAGAAAAGAGTTTCTCTCGGAACAATGTCAGTGTACACTTGACGTGGTCAAAAGACGAGAAAGTGTAAAGCTGTCGGCCATGGAAATGGACATTTGAAGAAAACAATGTTTTTTGTTCTGTGTTCTGTAATTGTAATTTTGTTTTCTTCTTCTTTAGTGCTAATTAAATATGTTAAAATTAAAATTATACCACGTAGATAATGCATACTGCCTGCATGCTGTATACGACCTCATGAACATATAAATAACAACACCGACACGGGCAGATATGAAGTGAAATAAAAGGCATTTTAAAAGTGTAAATGCGGTCTTATTTCATGCAACTCTTCGCGTTGAAGCTTACCCCAAGTCACCCCTCGCCCCCAACAAACACAGTGAGTCCTTATCCTTATCCTGGCTGACGTTTGTGGGCGCATTTTATGGAACACCAGATGGACAGCATAGTGTTATTATCAACTGTTTTGCCATTCTGGCGTCCAATTTTGCTATCCTTGCTCTCATATTTGGGCCTAAGCTTTACATCATCCTGTTACTGCCAGATCTGAATCAAGTGGCCGTATTTCGGGCGCAAACAGCTCAGTACACCTTTGAAACACCTGGTTTCATTGCGTCACCTTTTACATGATTTACAAACAATTTTAATTCTCTGCGGTACTGACTGTGAACCTAGAGGATCCCGGATGGTGGGAGAAGTAATAACTTACGCGTGAAAGCCAAGGTTGGTCTAAAATATAAACAGAGAATATAATAGGTTTTGACTTGTCTAATTTGGCTAAAAATCGTCCAGCTTTTCCTCTTTAAGAATGATATACTGTGTCACCGTAGCGCCGTATTGGCTGCTATCATAGAGTTCTTTTGTTTTAATGGTGGGAACATTTGAAAACCAAAAATGCTGTTTGTAAACAGTAGATGTTACTATTTCACGAAATACTAATTTGTTCCTATCTATCTGAATACAGGATGAAAGACGTTCCAGACCAGTTTTTGTTAAATCAGGGGACTTTCTTTCATGCACCTCAACCCTTCAGATATCTTTTCTTTTACGCAGCCTCAAAACTTATAGATACCTCCATGCACTCTAGAATAAATTTCGCTCGAAACAGCTAGTCGGGTATGGTCTTTTAAGCCAACGGATGTCAAAATTTTGTCCAAGTAAAAACAAATAGCCACGCGGTACTTTGAAATGCTCAATTAACTCTTTTGGGTGTTTTTATCAAATTTCCTTCATATGAATTCTGCGGTCGTTAGGCAAGCTGGTAAACTTAAGAGCCTCTTTAAAGCTAATTTGAGGGCTTTTCTAACCGTGAGCGTTGTCACCGTAATTGGCGCCAAAGCGACAATTTTCCCGCCTAAATCGCATGCGTGTGTCAGATGAGGCAGCATACAGGCGACAGCGGCTTCTTTTGTTGAAGATAAGAAAATAAATATAGCTCATAAATAAGTGCTCTTTTAGCCCTTTACCGTGTGTTACGAAATGTAGTTTTAAATGTTTCTTGCTTGAAAATTCGCGTTTTATCTCCGGAAAATAATTGAAACACGTGAATATTTTTTAAGCGAATATTTCTGTTCGGCCAAATAAACCATAACGAAAGCCACTTTAATTGCTGCTGGCGAATTTAAATGTTTTAATATACATGAATACCATTCGACATTTTTCCTCGAAATTACTGCACCACGGCTTTAGTTGTTTATTGATACATTCACAGCAAAAACAATTCTCAAAGCATATTGAATTGTCTGTTCAAGGAAATATTGTTCGAGTTATTCCTTGTGGGGTATTTCCAAGGATTTCTGTATCTGAAGAAAATGTTAATAATGTTTACCTTTTTCCTGAAAGAAATATTAATAATTCTTCCATTTAAAGTCTCTTTGCAAAAGGCGCCGGACGGACTGACGAAGACAAAGACTATGTCACCCAGGAGAAAAATCTTTGTCGGGGCTTAGGTCACTATACTTATGACAGAGAAGAGATACCGTATTGAGCTGAGGCTCGCCACCAAGATACTGATTACAGTCAAATGCGTTGCGGACTAAACAGGAATTGGGGTCTTGTAAGTTAGGCTTTCTTTGTGGTCAAAAGTGCAGTTTTATTTGAAGGATGAACGTTTAGTCGAATATTTTAATTGCTAGTTTATCTACTTTGTTCTGTCACAGAGGTTATTCAAGGACCGCGGACGACAACAAAAACATAACCCGGCTAATCGTTGAGAGGTTGCCAAACGACGCTGGTAGTAAACCCGGGATCATGTATCGCGCGTAGTGTTTTATCCGCGTACGATAAAAAGAGGGAACAATTGTTTGCGGTTGAACTTTTGGTGAAGCTGAAGAATGTGGCTGGAGGAGTTAAAGAGTAGAGTCCTTGTGCTCGTACTGTCGTTAATCGCGCTCCCCACTGGGTCAGGTTAGTGGGCATTAAAAAGTTCAAAACAGATCCGCGCGCTAAACACAAAACTGCATGCTCACTAAATGAAATATTGAAATCAGCCTAATGCATTTTGTGCGCGGAATATTAAAACACAGTACAATATCATTGTGTTTTTATCACGTTTTTCTGATGGAAACGTGTTGATTTTCGTGGATATTAGTTTACTGAATTTCTAAGCCCGCTTTACGCGTCGATTTACAAGCTAATTTCAGAATAGTTTTAGTTAACGCGGTGTTCTTTAATTAAGAGAAAATATTCAAAACAAAATCATGTTTTTCGGTCTACATATGAAGTAATTGTGTACGTGCCTCTCGGAATAACACTTTGAAACACTACCTGACGTAGATAAGAATTCCTTGTCCGTTGTTTAATAAGTGAATTTGCAAATAGATTGACGATATCCGTACGCATAACACCTGTTTAAAGGGCTCAATTCTGTAAATGGTTTGTTAAGGGTGCTCACTTTATAAAATGATAAAACTGTTAGATGGGTTTCAAAACAGTGAAATTCTTAAAGACATAAACATCCATCGGTTTCCTTTACAATATCGCCAAAACCGACCGCGCACACGTATATATGACTGAAAGAAGCGAAGAGACAAATTGAATTTCTTGATAGTTTTCCAAGCTGAATAATCACATTCTGTATCTGTTCCTCTAGCAGAGGCTTCAATTCCGTGGTCTCTTATCTTTCGCGTTGTTCAGAGTCTTTCCGACAAAAATATTAGCGTAAGACGCCGAAAAAGATGTGATATATTATGGCAAAAAGAAAGCATTTATAGTTACTTCGTTTTTGGGTGCGCTGTGTGATAGTCACGTGGGCAAATATCCCAATTAAATTTAATATTTCGGCTGTGTAAAAATAGGGTAAATATTTACAATATGCCAGCAAGAGATGGAGAATATTCTCCGAAAAACAGCTGCCCAATTTCACCTGATTTGAATTTAATTTGAAGTCAACTTGACAGTTCAATTATTGATAGTAATTTATGAGTTGCCTCTTAGACCGCTTGACGTATTGGTTCGGCGTAGTCTAATTTCGTTTCATACCCGTTGTTTCAGATCCTCTGTTGTTCCTGAAAGAGAATACTTTATTTGGTCTCGGAATTTTGATAATATAAAGCTATTTCTTCCACCGTTAAAACAGTTTCTTCACAATTTTGGTTTGTATGTGTTTTCTATTAACATACAAAGTTAACAGGAAAAGTACACATCATCTGTCGAGGAACACGACCACCCACGTGGTTTGGTCTTCTCGGTTTTTATTACCCCGACATTATAGGGACCTGATCTTTACCCTTTGGCTCTAATTTTGAATTTCTCCCTGCTCGATATCGCAAATTGTTCACATCTGCAGGAAATGGTGCACGATGCATTTACGGCGGGCTTCATTTACAGATGAATGCGCGTTCAGTTACGCTACCATTTGCCCCCTTCCCCCATCCCAGTTTACTATCCCGCCTCGATTGCATGCAGAGGCTCGTCCGACAGCCGTGGCTGACAGCTACTTTTATCGCTTCTTCGCTCGGTGAACACCGAACCTCGTTTCCAGCTTTGTTTTCTTTCGACGTCGTGCTACCGTTTCTTTTGTTTCTATTTTTACTTCGACCAGCTGATTGGTGGTTTGCACGTGACGTCAGAGAAAAGGTACAAGATATTTTAAGATATTTTCAGCTAGGTTGCCTGCTTTGTTTTGAAAATAGAGCAGTTTGAATTTGGAAGTTTTCCACAATTAAACGCGTGACATCTGGATTGTGTGTGAGAGAAATGCCATGTACACGAAAACATCGATTCGCCTCGTGTTTTCGAGTTCTGAATAACAAATATGTTAAGAGAAGTGTCTATACGAATGTTTTCAAGTTTAGCAGAGGGAAAAAAATGTTTTGAGAGAGCCAAACTTAACTCCACTGGATTTCCGGCCGCCATGTTGGTGCCCCTTAGAGGGACACCGACGTGGCGTCTATATACTAAACACTATAATTTTAGCAGATCAAGATAATGGGCTGCACTGGCATACCTTTTAGCCTCACATCGCTACGCAGTCGTTTTCAGGGGAGTCGTATTTTACAGGAGAAAAAGAGCCGATCAACTCACCCGTGTTATCGTTAATGGCGTGATAAACACTACACTGGACTGTATTTACTAAGTTTTTCTCTGTTTCTAAGAAACCGGGCGGCGGCACTTTAAATACTGAAGAGAGGTTTACTAAATTCATGAACGAGAGTCAACACAACCTTTACTATCGAACTTTAACGTTCAGTACAAAAATTAGAGTGACTGAAGTTTACAAGCAGTACGCTTAGCCACAAGTTGCTCGGCAACTTTTGGGATTTTCGGCAACTGTTGCGATTTTCGGCAACTTTTCAAATTCTCGGCAACTTTTGATTTTTTTTTAGCATTTTAAAATTAATTTCTACGTTTTTTGCGACATTTATTAGCTTTCGAAAGAAAAGTCAGTTAAATTCAACAAGCCAGTATACCACTGTGTGAGTGTGTGGACCCTGGCCAATTTCCCAATAGTGGCCAGCTTGGTGTTGTATGCCTGTCCATGAGGTCAACGGTACCACATGGCACGTTTTTCAAGATGGCGGACAAAACTGTTAGTGATTCAGATTCGAGCTTGGAAGAATGTGCAAATGAAGGCCCGATTAATCCTGTTTCGGAAGCTAAAAGGCTGGGGGCAAATCTCGCTACCCCAGAAAAAGCTAAAATAGCTAGAGAAAGAAAATCCAGAAGAATCCGGCCGGTATACATACTTAAGAGAGGTCTTAAGAAAACTTGAGAAAGTTCCTGATGTCAACTATTGTGTTTGAGTTCTATTAATGACGTTTTGTTAAAGAGAGAAAATCGGATAAAACCTACTTATTCTGTGTACGATCTAAACCGCAACAAAAGCAACTTCAAGTGCAAACAAGTAAAAAAATAGAACTTTTCGGCAACTTTTTGGGAATTTATCGGCAACTTGTGGCTACCCCTAACAAGTTGTGCGCTAGCGCTACGTTATCATGTCACATCATGTCCATTGAAGTTCACTTACAGAGCGCCTCGTCAATTTCGTAATGCACTTGTCATCGGTTTCCCCGTGGGGTCGACCTTCGGGCCAACCAGTCAGATATGTGGGCAAACACAAAGAGATGGATTGGATTCTTTGCCCGAGGGTAGGGAAAACAACGACAATGTTTTACGATCAAAGATTAGGGGGTGGGGGAAATCACGATTTTGTAAAGGATGTCAGAGGGATTTTCTGCTCAGAGACACCTCACCCAGGCGATTTTGTCATGCAAGATTCCCCGACTCCCCGGGGAAATTCCTCAAGTTTGCTTGACTGATTTTACAATCCCCCTGGTTAGCCCGGGGGACAACCCCACGGTGAAGCCGATAACATGTGCATAATTAATAATAATATATCACATTTATAATAATATATCACATTTACATTGCGCATTTTCTATGCAATATTCAAATGCGCATTACAACACTGGCCGGGGGACTTTGCCTGAGAGCTTATATCCGGATACGTGTGATACTAACATTGAAAACCTGACGGCTTTAGTCAGCTTAGCCTGCCTTAAACCCCGGTTCCACGTTCTAACATTGTTACACAAATATGTGTTGATTTAAGAGATATAGAATGTTTAGGACCCCATGTTAGGCCCCGTCCACACGTATCCGGATATTTTTTAATCCGAGACTTTTTCTTTCCGTATTCGCCTTCCGTCCGCAAGTATCCGGATATTTTTCACGCAATTCCGCAACTTTTTAAATCCGCTCTCCAGAGCGGAAATTTTTGAATCCGCAAAGAATTTGGAATCGTGTGGACGGTCGAATCCGGATATTTTCAAATCCGATGACCGTTGCCACCAACTCGCACGCCTAATGACGCGTGCTCTGTTGACAATAGTCACAGAGGAGTGCTGGATACTAGAACGAATCCGGATACGTGTGGACAGGCAAATTCTATTTGAATACGTTACGTGTGGACGTGGGAATTTATAAACCCGGAAAGAAAAAGTTGTGGATTTAAATATATCCGGATACGTGTGAACGGGGCCTTAGACGACGTCACTAATAGGCTTTTGCTGAGTGGATGAATGTTTTGCTGAAGATCAAACATTTTGGCCATTAGCCTTTAACAATGTTGAATGACGTTTAGCCGCGCGTCTAACATTGTTATGCAGCAAGTGTTAGACTGTTAGAATGTTCAGCCGGAGAGTAAGTTAGGATAAAGGCATTTAGTAGATTTCTGGAGTTTACAAGATACAGAGGGGGTGAAGGAGTCGCTAACCAAAGTCTATTTTATTTATTTTTCTTTTTATTAGGAATTTTTTATGCTTCTGTAACTCGCCGTCGTGTCCTCAAGCCGTCTGCGAATCAAGTCAGCGGTGTTACAGCAAACTACTGACAACAGCAAGTGCCGATGGGAACGTTTCTACAGGTGTCATGTACGGTTGCATGGATGAGTTTGATTCAAGTGACCTATGCTTGAATTCCGGCCTTATGATGTGCTGTAATACGCAACTGTGCAATATGCCAAACAAGTTGAGGAGTAAGTACCTTTCTAAATTCTTACAGCCCTCGTAGCAGGCGCTAGAAAAAAATTGGCGCGCGAGTTAGAGCGGCGCATGCGAGGAACGCGGAGACGCGCGCGAAGGAGAGAAAAATAGCGCCTGTCCAAGAGGCGTTCAAACATTGTTTTCCCCTCCCTGGGAGAATTACGAAAAAGTTTCATTGGCTTTGAGCGTCTCGATGGAATAAGTGTTGCTTTGGGTGACAAACTATCACTCAAAAGAAATCCGAGTCACGTAAATACAACCACTCTTAGCGAAGTTTTCTGTTGGTTTTGGTTTTCTCTTTTCCTCGCTCGTCTCGCAATCTAACTAGCGTCTCTCGTTATCTAACTAGCCCCTACCCTTTTTCTACAGCGCCTCAGTGCCACGCAAGCTATAATTGTTGCCGTTATTCGCATTTGAAAATAGTGGATTGTTGCTAGGCAAGATGTCACATCGAACCAAGCATAAGGGATAGGATTTCCCTCCATCTCAGTAACTACACAATGATATCGAACTGACCAATCCTGTGCCTGGGAAGGTCATCCGTCGTATCGGGCATGTATTGAGTCAGTTTTCCTCTACACAGTTTCACGTTGTGTAGGATGGGAACAACTAATTTAGGAAAGCAGGGCTCCTGACGAAAGTCAGTACTGTACAGTAACAATTATATTAGTCCCACTTTGGAAGATCATCCTAGAGCTCAATCATTAAAATTCAATGTCCTTGTACGGCATAATAAACGTTTAACGCTACAGGCAGGAACCAGCTGCTTAGTGGATTTCATTTGAATAGTGTACATGTAACATGAGAATTTTTAACCGCGGAGACAAATAGGCCTGTCCCGCGGATTGCGCTCGTAAAATGCGGAAAACTTTGTCACTGGAATGCCAAAAAGTTTCTCAAAATTGCCAACAATCAAACCAGTTGCTACGTGAATTTCAAAGTTGCAGCCAAAATTGCCTTGATATTTTTATAAAAACGTTAATTAAAAGCTCCATTTTTCGCCCTTCTCAATAAATTGCTTAACGGATCAAAACATATGGTTTATTTGAAGTCTTGCTGAACGATAGGAATAAAACTAACTCTACCGATTATAACGTGAGACAAGGCCGCAATAGGCAGTACGTTGATTAACATTCAATAATTTCGCATAAATTGAACAGTTCTATCAAATTGTTCACTTTTTCGTGCTTGATATGTGCAGCTGTAAATCTACATTTTGCTCCAAAGTTGCTCAGAAAGGCTTTAACTTGCTTGAGGTTGCTAGAAGTGCAAAACGTTGCTCAAAAGTTGCCAAGCACTATCGGGACAGGCCTAGAAACAAAACATCGAACTGCAGTTGGAATCCGCACATGAATTTGAACTTGTTATTACGACTAACATTCAAACCTGCACATGGTGCATAGCACTGACGATAATATTAAACAAATGTTTTTACGCTCATTCTCTGCCTCAGCGTAATATCATTGCTGTTTCATGTGTGAAAGACGTGACTCGCCTTTGCAATAGTATTGCAAAATACCACAATAGTTAACAAACAGGGCGACAGCGACCGGTGAAAATGTGCCAAAATTGATCTGGTTGTATGTTATAAGGATACCTCACAAATTAATGTCATCTGGTAGGCTCTACTTGGTAAATCTGGTGAATAAATTGAAATGACTTGAATTGAAATTGTAAGCTTAAGCCACTCTTTGGGCACTAAGGCCACATGGTAGCGGGCATTACCCCTTAAATCTACCAAAACAAAGATTGAGCCCAAGCATTAGCAGTCATGGACAGCTGTTTCAGCCTTGTTAGGCCTCATCAGCATGGCATTGCAATTGCTAATGCTCAGGCTCATGTACCCACTTACGAATAAAACAAGAAGTGAAAATGTAAAGCTTGTGGTTGTATGTTATAGTTTTCCTTATCAAGAACTGTTTTCAAATTTTGTTTTGTATCATTTCAGAAGTCATCAAAGTCCAGCGCAGGATGTCTCCAATACGTACGACGCATGCGCCAAAAGTTAACAAACACTCGGAGTGCAAGTGTGCATCTTCGTCGCCCGCAATGCGAGTGGCCAGTGTTGTCGCACCTTCCGCGTTGATTCTGACCGTCATTTTATTGTCATTGGCTATGTGTCGTAAAATTTCACGCTACCAGAAAAATAAAAATATGCCGATAGTGAGAATTATTCCACTCGGGTGTTCAACGGACTCAGATATCCCAGGATCCCTTAGCACAACAAGCACGAGTACGAGATCTTGCAGTTATCCCGAGCTAGTTACCAATCCTCATAGCGTGTGAGGCGTGTAGAGAAAAGCCAACATATGCACAAACCGGAATAAAGGGACTTTGCGAACACTCAATTCAACCAAAAGTTGCAGCCTTATAGGGCATATGGGATCACAGGAAAAGACAAAACAGCACGACATGACCATGTGGATCCAGTTTTGAACTTAAACCGAGAACTGAATCCACCAATCTCGTGCCCAGACTCCTCGACCAAAAGTCGGAAACTACAGCTGTCGTACCCAGAGTCCTCGGGCTGTTTGGTCAGCGGTTGGACGCCCGGAGAGACTCTGGGATAATGGACTGCCATTTTCCCAGAAAATCTGGGGTAAAACAATGGAAGCCGTTACGGGCCAGCCAATAAAAAAATTTGATTTTTTTCCATTAATAATAATAATAATAATAATAATAATAATAATGACATAATAATAATAAATAATGACAGAGATTCAAAAGATCTGCATGCTCGGATCTGCGCGAATCGTCAGAAAGGTGCTCAGTGTATGACAGAATGATTGACCTGAGTAACTGACGCTCTAGGTGCATGGTTTGCGCCCGGCTAATGCACAAAAAGAACACCAGCAAAGACTGTGATAAAAGAGAAGAAATAATAATAATAATAATAATAATAATAATAATATCATTATTTAAGTCTCAAATCTATCTAGCTGAGCACAGATGCTCTACTAATTGGGGAGACTAAATTAAAACAACTCTTAATAATCAAATCAAATCAAATGTTGGTTTTGGGGAGAGGGGAAAACCGGAGTACCCGGAGAAAAACCTCTCGGAGCAAAGTAGAGAACCAACAAACTCAGCCCACTTATAACACTGAGTCCAGGAATCGAACCTGGGACACACTGGTGGAAGGCGAGCACTCTCACCACTGCTCCAACCCTGCGCCCCCATCGCTCCCACACATGTTGCTTAAAAATTCTCAACCAGGGTCACTCCCCCAGAGGGATTTCTTGAAGGTCGCTCACTTCTTCAAGGTTGGGAAGTAAATGAAGACCCGAGGGATGAGATCATGCCACCACTTTAAATCCAGTATGGTCTAACACTTGCAAATAGAAATATACAAATGACATATAAATTATCCTTTGAAACGTACGTTTTAAAAATGCTGTCAAGCAAAAGAGACTTATATCTGCTTAGGAGGCAGTTCATATTGTAGTGTCAAATATAAACAAGGCAAAATATATTGTGAACGACCACTCATGAGCGTATTAGGAAACAATAAATTACTTTATAATTCAAATATACAGCGAGAAGAATATTTATAAATTATGTATATTTATAAAAAGTTTATAGAGCGATGTTCTGATAACACATTAAGAATAAAAGAGACATTAAAGTTTGCTTTGCCAAAAAACAACCAGAGCTTTTATCTGCACATGTCGTAGCGAACACCCCCTCCTCCCCTGGGGGAGCACTTGACCCATGTTTGGGTATAGGAATGCCGCTGAGGGTTTAAAACCCTGACCCTCTCGGTTTAGGACAAAAATAACGTCTTAAGGAGGCTCACGACAGGTTTTTAGGCTTCATGGTTTACCTGTTGAAATTAGAATTTCCTATAGAAGACAAGCTTCGATTTGCTTGACACTACAACTTGTAGTGTCAAGCAAATCGAAGCTTGTCTTCTATAGGAAATTTTGATTTCAACAGGTGCATCTCAAGGCCAAAACTGTTGTGAGCGTCCTTAAATACCTACCCAGTGAAGGACATCTCCCTTTATTTGAAAAAAACAATAGCGCTAATATCTAGGATTTAAATGATCTATGGTTGACTGAAGACCTGCTAAATAGATACAGATATGTCTCCAATTTCCGATTGTCGGATTGCTAAATACCCGACGACAGTCAGTTGCAGCCATACCTTGTCTAGGACGGATCCAAACCTTGATTAGGACAGACTCACTGGAAATTATATACCCTTTGTTCAGGGCAGAGAGGCCAAAAACCATACCCTGTCCAGCGGCATGTCCCCGTATAGGCCGTATAGGCCAACTTTGAACGGAAAAGCAACGCAAAATAACGGACAAAAAAGGTTATTCCACAAAGTTAGAACTTACCGTCGTTTGTGGACACGTCCATTATCCTGGATTGTCGCATCGGTGGGAAGCTTTCACACGATACGGCGTGGAAACAAGTAAATTCCAACTAGGGATTTTTTTGCGCTAAAATCAGGGGTATTTTGGCGCGCATTACTAAACGACGAAGCAGCGAAACGAAACACCGAAACAGCTATTTTTTCCTACTTTTTTCTCAAACACCGAAACAGCTATTTTTTACCACTTTGATGGTGAATAAAATAGACAGGCCAAACACGACTCCCATTTGCCCTTTGATGTTATCGTTGACCTTCAAAGTTTGGCTCTTACGAGTATATCTTACTCTAACATTAGATAGATAGATAGATGACCTTTATTTAAACACGATAAAAATTAAAGCTACAAGCTTGTGGGGTCGTGTATAAATAAAATATTTACAAGATTGTCAACTAATAAATTAAGAGATCGACGACTAATAAATTATCAATTAAAATGATAGAATCATACTTAATTCTATGAGATAAAATATTGCTAAAATGTACATAGGTAATCATACCATATTAATAATGTTAAGAACATTTCAACAATGTCGACTGATAGGTTATCAATTGTATATAAAATCGGCATTTCTACGCCGCGTAGTCGAGGCGGAGGTAGTATCGAATTTAAAATCCTTGAAATAATCTTTTGATCTTATTAGATTCCGGTCTTTATTGCTCAGATGCGAAATTCCGTTCTCATTGAAACAAATCGTATTCCACAGAACGGTGCCTCTGTAAGCCAGCGAATCCTTCATGAATCTTGTTTCGAATCTTGGCACTGATAAGCAATCTCCACCCCGTAATGAATAGCCATTACGCCTTTCTGTGTAAATATTATTAGACAATAATTCAGGCAGACCGTCATTGTGTGCTTTAAAAAGGATCTTAAGAATATCTATTTTATAATATAAGAAAATGGTAGGCCACCGATCGTAGGCCAGCACCTCTTTTGAAGGCATGTCTCTTGGTAAGTTAAAGATGATTCGAGATGCTCTACAATGAAGTCTTTCAATTGAATCAAGTAGATTTGAGTTACAACACGCCCCCCACAAAACTAGTCCGTATTTAACAGAGGGCAAAATAACCTTAAAGTAGAAGTCTCTCAAAACGCTTTTTGGCAAGAATCTAGATCGTTTTAACAGGTCCAGTTTGGTAGCAAAACTCTTCTTAACATCCATTACATGTGCATCCCATGTTAACTTGTGGTCGACTGTCAAACCTAACACGCGTGCTTTAGTCACCCATTTTATACTGGAGTCACCCAATAACACCGGGGCAATCGGCCCCATTGGGATCTCTCTTTCTCCCAGCCAGCAGTGTGAACTCCTTTAGCCAGACTGCATGGTGCGTTTTCATTAACCCTTTTCCGTTAAACATTAGCCTGCATAGCAGACTTTTTGGTGTACGAACGCTCGTTTAAAGACCGCCATTTTGGAAGCCATCCACGGTCAGTGTAAGATATGGATTGTGGACTGTAGACCCGGACTGCGGATCCGGACTGCGGACTGGGTATAAAATGAGGACTGAGTATAAAATATGGACTGAAGGCTGCGGACTGGGTACAAACCGCGGACTGAGTACAAAACATTGTACAAAAAGCACGGAGCAACGAAATGTATTACTGCACTCAAATTCTTGAACTGTAGGAAAGGTGCTTACAATTGCTGTAAATATTACCAGAGTACACAGAAAACCTACCTATTTTGACCTCGAGCTCTTCATGATAGGAAAAATGGCGACGCTTGTCAGTTATAATGTCATGTACGGTAATTGTGTTGTACCATTTTGGCACGGAAAACCGCTTGTTTAAAATACTTTTTTTTAAAACGCTCAGAATTGTCTGATCGAGAATCCACTTTATTTGATTTATATTCGCAAATACGGATTTGGACTTTCTCCCAAAAAAGAAACGCACCGGTATTTCCTGTTTTATCTTCTCTACACCAGTGGCCAGTTGCAGTCGAACGAGCACACATTAGTTCCATTTACAGCATTTATATCTAGATTTGGACCAGTAATTTTGTGATGCACGCCAGCGCAAGGTCCGCCGGTTGCCTTTTATATGCCTTTCTGTTTCTATTCTTCCCAATAATAATTTCTTCGACTCCCTCGATCTAGTGTTAAACTCGTGGAGTAAAGTACAATTTCAGGATAAAGTCTCTACTCTTATACTTTCTCTAGCTCGGTCGATGTTGAAACTGAGCATTTCGTGTAACTGAGCATTACTATGTACGTGACAAATCTTGACACGGAATAAGCAGACTCAAGGCTTCTTTTTTAACCTGCATCTGGGCCAGTACAATCCTAGTTTTCTTCTATACTCCCTTTTTTATACTCAGTCCGCTTTTTGTTCCTAGTCCGCAACCTTCAGTCCGCGTTTTATACCCAGTCCGCAGTCCGGGTCCGCAGTCCGGGTCTACAGTCCGCAATCCATGTCTTACACTGACCGTCCCCATTTCTCTCCTTAGATGGCTTCCAAAATGGCGGTCTTTCAACGACTGTTCGTACACCAAAAAGCCAAAACGTCTGCTATACAGGCTAACGTTTAACGGAAAGGGGTTAATGAAAACGCACCATGCAGTCTGGCTAATGGAGTTCACACTGCTGGCTGGGAGAAAAAGAGATCCTCGAATGTAAGAGTAAGATATACTCGTAAGAGCCAAACTTTGAAGGTCAACGATACAAAGGACCAATGGGAGTCGTGTTTGGTCTGTCCATTTTATTCACCATCAAAGTGGTAAAAAATAGCTGTTTCGGTGTTTGAGAAAAAAGTAGGAAAAATAGCTGTTTCGGTGTTTCGGTGTTTCGTTTCGCTGTTTCGTGGTTTAGTAATGCCCAATTTTGGCAGTATCTGCTAGGCGTTCCTCGCCCACTCCTTCCCAGACTTTGCGCGGACAAGGGGGATAGAGGGAACGCTTAGGGACTACGCTGATTGCTAATAATATTCGTAACAATTTTTCTTTAGTTACTTTCAAACTTAGTAAAGATCGTTTTTGTTATGATTTGAATAATTATTCAGCAAACCGAACAGAGTTGACTTGGCTTAATTAATAAATTTAACATTTACAGTAAAACAACAACAACAACAACAAAACAAAACAAAAACAAAAACAAAAACAAAAACAAAAAACATACACACACACTTTGTAGATGCCGTCCAGAAATGAGATTAAACTTTAGGTCTATTTTTTTTTAAATATAACTTCTTCTTGCGGTAAAAATATTTGAAGAAAACCTTTGTCAGGTTTTGAAGTCCAAAAAATTGTTGTTGAATTTCTTTCAGCCGCGCACTATGCGGTTACGAAGCAATCTGCCTGACTTGACAATGTACCGGGAGAAAGACTTACTGTGGAATGGTGTTGGTTATATGAATTCAGTTTTTTAATCGTGACTGTCGAAAATTCATCTTCACTTCCATTTGGATTAAATTTTGCCTGAAGCAAAAAAATATGTTTATACTTTACGGCGACGTGATGCATGGTTTTGTCTCTTAATTAAAATTGGCTTTAGCGACACTCAGAAATTCACAGCTTAATCCTAACCCTGAGTTCATATAAGATAAACTGAAAAAAAGCTGTCTCCGCTTTCGCACAGCTTCGCGCCTTTGTGGGCCTCGGTAGGGTACATTTAGTTTTCAAACAAAAGATTTGTATAGAAGCTTTGTTGGTCAGCTTGATGAATGGGAAACGTCTTTATTGGAAGTTGTCGGTCGTCTGGAAACGTGAATAAAATATTCCTTAATTAGAAATTATGTTTTTATTTGCAAGGTCGAGCATTCTTCTCAACGAACATCTATAATTCATATTTTTCTTTAAATTTCTTTGTTTTTAATCTAGCTTTTGGTTCAGTGAGGGAGTTGAAAGCAACCTAAATTGATAATTGTTAGCCCTAATGGCGGACAAGGTAAGAAAATATAAGCCCTTTGTAGTTCATAGATTGTCAACACCTGCTCTGGACTTCCATCTACCTCCCGCCCCCACCTCGTGGGGCTTATATGCGGTAACTACAAAATGCACTTGATTAGTTCTGAAACAGGGGCCAAAATTTTCTCAACTGTTGGGTGATACTACTGTCTGAACAGGGTTTCTTCTCTGACTGGTTTTAAACAGCGTCTGTAATTGTTTATCCTATTACCGTTCAGGAGTTAAAAAATAGGCTGAACAGGAAAAGAGAATCTTGGTTCGAAAGAGAAAACGGTTCAAGCATCGGCCTCTTTGAACATCACAGCCTGTCCCAGAAATTCAGATAGTTTTGTGCAATGCGAAAAATTAATAGAACATGGGGAGGACTGGAGAAGTCTCGTTTTAAAATTAAAATTTGATTGTTTCTGTCTGTAGAACTTACCTGGCAATGGATTCTGTATAGCATATTTTCAGTCTTCGTGTCCCACAAACAGCGGCCAGGAAAGTTCATATATGTACATTCACTCACTGTTGCATGGCTGTCTTGCTGTCGGTTGAGCCCAAGCTTTTTCTTGTTTTTTTTCTTTGAGTGCGTGATCAAGACAGCCGTAGTCTGCTGAAAAGACACTTTTTTAGTCTAAAATGTAGGGTGTAGAGTCTGGCCATTTTGGCGTTAAAAATTCAGTCATCGGGGCCTGAGAACTGTCTGAAATATGCAACTTATAATCACGGGATACACACTACCACCCACGATCTTTGCCTCAGTTCCTCCCTCCCCCCCCCCCCCCCCCTCCCCACACACACACACCTCTGTTCTCCTCCTCTCTAGGGACAAGACGTAACGGATAATGGTTAAGAGACAAATTGGCGGAAACGTAAAGAAAATGGTAAGAAAAAACCAGGAATATTGCGACTGCGGTTTGAGGCATCTGGTTATCTCCACACGAATCTCAACCTTTTTTTGAGAGGCAAAGGACAAAGGTAAGAAGGGATTAATCATGAAAGAATATGAATAATATTTTGAATTTTGAAGAAATTTTGGTTAAAAATTAGCGCGCCGCGACATCAATTACATTTATACTTTGACTAGAAAAAGCTTGTACAGTCCCATATTCTCCACAGAATCGGTTACTAAAAATGAACCGTGTTGATTTTTATCGTCGAGGGATGATCAAGGAAGAAAATTGAGATAATCTGTTGAAAGCACTTTATTTTTGAGCTCCTTTTGGTGCTTTAGTTTAATCAAAATTCACCTGACTTTTATGTTTACTTGGAAACGAAGTGAAAGGCGAGTTTTACCCAAAGCCCTGCAAAGACTTGAAAATATTTTGTTTCCGTCATCAAATTTGGTAATATGTCTGGTGAATCCTTTTATTCGAACAAAAAGAATTAATGACGCACTTGAATTGTTATGTGGAAAATGAGGTCTCAAAAGCGAAAGCGTTTTTACTCAGTTTCTGATCCAATTGGGAGTAAAAATATCATAGCTAGGAAAAACATTACTCAGGAAAGCTGATTCATGTTTCCCTCTGTACACTGAAAAATGAGCGAAAAAAAAAAAGAGTTCGACGCTGTTTCTGTAAATCTTGTTTTGACGCGGGATAACGTAATCTACATATACTCAGGTATACTTTGTCTTCCAAATTTCGAGGATCCATTTAAGCTGATATCTATTCGGTAAAATATAAACAAATTATCAATATTCTTGACCCTAAGATTTAGAATATGACAGATCCTAAGTCCAAACGTTACACTTTGAAATTCAAATTAGTTTATTCTGCAATTAAAATTGCTGTTTAATCACTGTACTCATCCATTGAATAAACTGAATCCTGTTTCAGTCAAGACAATTGCGATCGAATGCATCAAATATCAAGAAAGCTAAGATAATCGTAGTGGTTACCATGGAAATGTCCTTTAATTACACCTCATGACGTGCTAAAATGTCATATCTGCGAAGATATTAATTTTTGGTCATGACTTTTTCATGCAGTCAAAGTTGACTCACAGTGCTAAACAACTCCCACACGAACATTAAACTCAGGATATTCGTTGCGTAAGAACTTAAAGGTTAGCACGACTTCCTACCGATCGTTAAATAAGGGGGTATTTTTTTCAGGACATAAACTAAACTCAAGAAATTGAGCCTGCATACCCAAGGGATGAAGATGAATCAAAGGTTTGTAGCGTGTCGGAACAAATCCTTACTCATGAGATACGAACGCCAAATACACTAACAGTCTGCGTAATGTGACTCGATCATAGAAAAGGAAATTTGTGCAAAATTTCTTTTACATCAAAAATTGAACTTCAGTGAAAAGAATTCGTCGTATTTATTATACTTTGATATTTGACCAGAATTCTTCTTGAAAATTGGAAACGTGCTTTAATGCAAACACGAAATGGAAATTCATATTCACATCGTAACTGACTGAACCGCTTCAGTATAATGTTAGAAAGTATATAATATTGCATCCGTTGAAAAGATAATTTTTTTGGAATATTGATGAAGAAATATGCCGGACCGTGTCAGCAGAGAAAAGAATCTCGTTTCAATATCTTGTGTTTACTTTTCACTCTATAAAGATAAAAGTAAACAGTGTTATAATTATTATCCAGAGAACAGCTTTAATGGCAAAATCATCCCGAAGTGCTTTTAATGGAGGCCTAACTAAGATTTGTAAAAGCTTGCTATAAAATTTTATGCTATGTTTCGCAGTTAATAAACACGCGATGAGAAAAAATAACTTTTGTGGGATTTATCTCTTTTGCCAAAATGATGCCGGACTTGACACCTGCTGACGTTGGTCCGCGTTTTGTAATAAAGAAAATCCACGCAAATCGAATTTTTTTAAATCAGTTTCAGAGAGCTTTCAATCCAAACAACTGACAACAAAAGATGATATCATAAACGTTTTATACTATTCACAGCGCAAGGAAAAACATAACAATGAGCAACATGTTACTGGTCGTTTTTTGTTATCCTCTATAATATTTGAATTTTCTTTTTTGTCTACCTTGTTAGATTTAAAGGTCATTTAGGATAGAGTTCAAGGTCTCAAGAGTAAGAGGAAGACCCAGTCTTAGCACAGTTGATTCTGAAGAAAACGCGAGAAGCGTTTCAACAGAGGAGCGTAGGATCGGCAAAACCATCTTCTTCTCTCAACCTTGATACTCGATTCACTACTTGGTTATTCGTCGAACCCTGGATCCTGAAGCAAAAGTGAAGTTTTTGTCCCTGGTTTTGGCGTGGGTATTTTTAGCTGTGATCATGGTGCTTGCCGGCGTGGTTCATATGCTGTGTTACGAAAGAAAGAAACCGAAAGTCAGAACGGTTTTGCACGGTCAAAAGAAACCGGCCAACAACGATTGCGATTCAGTTTGATACTGATTAAAGATGGGAAAAACATAATACGTCTTTGAAACAAACCACGGAATTGAATGATGATCACCCGCAGGGTATGAGGCCTTTTATGAGCCGTCTTTGCATCTGAAAAAACCGATCGGCACTGAGACACGAACTTGCGATTAGGAGGCTTCAGATCTCAAGGCACTAGCAAGATCATTGGCATGATTTGGAACATATGACAGAAAGGAAGATTGCTATCAAATTTTTGGGCTGATGACAATAGAGCAAGATTCTTCAGTGGTATTGCAACTGCTGTATTCCCTGGGTTCAGTTGCAATCGATCTGGGAATCGATGACGGCAGTCAAATTTAGTGACTAGAGTCGCTGTGGGGAAGATTTGATGTTGGCATTTGCCGCCCACGTAATTTTTTTTTATGCATGCGGTTGCTGAAGAAATAGAGAGCGGTCAACTTATTTATTGTCACACAAAGTTGCACCTTACTGCCTTATCTTGAGTGGCGATTTGTCGACGTCATGAAGTCTCATATTCGGATAATTTACCCCCCTCATGCCCCTCCTCCAGGCCTAACACCTCCAATTTCAAATTAAAAAAGGCAAATTATGCCGACCGCTTGGGTTCAGCAGCTATTTAATTGCCCTATATTTTGGTGCAGAAAGAAGACAGATTATTATTCTTGGAGTTTTGAAGTTTTGCCAACGATAATAAGAGAAAAATTCGGAGAAGAACAATAGCCTAGAAAGTTGACTAACTGACATAGATTTATATTCTTCGTGATTTCCAGAAAACTCTCCATTATCACCCAGTGGAAATGAACAATAAAGTAAGACAGAATCTATACAAATTCTGAATATATTTTAAAACCTTTATTCCTGCTGGCATTTTCGTTACTACTAAGTAATATTCACTTGTATTGTTGATCGAGAGATTTCGAGCGTCCGAATTGTAGAGACCCAAGAGT
The DNA here is from genome assembly GCA_016490735.1 of Pachyseris speciosa. Taxonomy (NCBI): domain Eukaryota; kingdom Metazoa; phylum Cnidaria; class Anthozoa; order Scleractinia; family Pachyseridae; genus Pachyseris; species Pachyseris speciosa. The sequence continues at coordinate 2,760,532 of JAEMWC010000010.1, forward strand.
GAAAGCAGAACACTAACTTGGGTAGGAACCTTCTGTGGGCTTAATGAACTTGCGCTTAATAATTTTGATAACAGATTCTCTGGACTATTTATTTGTACATATGTATTCTTCATTACCAGCAGATTGTCAGGTTATGTCCAATTAATAAGAAGCGCCCTCAAGTCCAATAGCTTAAAGAAGAAGTCTGACATCCTTGTGACAGGAGTCCAATCCAGCCTTCTGGGTGCCAATCAGGGGATGCTCTAACAGCTGACCTATTGCCTAGATCAGATCTTCAGTGGTGTGCCTGGCACAGTGCTATGCATCTACAGTTATGACGAGTGACAAAGTCGTTAAATCAACCCTACACTTTCCACTGAACCAAAGAACCAAAGAAAGCCCACGTCTTCATTTTTTTGTGCTAAAGCTTGGAATATTACTTTGGTGAGATGGGGGGGGGGGGGGGGGGGGAGAATACATGTTCAATAGAAGCGGAAACTGTTCCAACATTCTGTACCGAATCAGTTAAGATTAAAAAACGAACAGCCTTCTGTTTCAAACAGAAACAAATAGAATTGAATACTAGGATGCTATGAAGTAGAGCGAAGTATATATGGAAGAAAAAAACAAAAACAAATAAACTTGTAGTTTATTTGTTTTTTTCTTCCATATATATATATATATATATATATATATATATATATATATATATATATAATATATAATCTATATATAATATACAGATATCTATAATATAGACCCAGGTTCGATTCCTATAGCCATATATATATATAGACAAGGTTAATTTGGGAACAGAAATCAACACAACTAAGCAATTAAGTGAAAATGTGGTTCAGCCAGGAATTGAACCTGGGTCTCCAGATTACCGGTTGGATGCCTTAACCACTAGGCCACTGAACCATCCACACTGGGAACACATATTTTTACTGTACAACACATATACAGTGTGGCCTTCTGATGGTAAGGCCCGAGGAGACAATTTCACACATTTTCTGCAATCAGGATCACGTCACTACTCCCCGGTCGATCGGCGATGCACAGCCAAATCCCCCTGGACATTAATTAAGTACAGTAAGGTAGGGTGGGGATATATTAGCAACTGATTGCCTTTAATTACTTAGGATCACCAGCCTATTCCCGTTTGGATATCATTACATATTTTTACTGTACAACACACATACAGTGTGGCCTTATACCTTCAGAAGGCCACACTGTATATGTGTTGTACAGTAAAAATATGTGTTCCCAGTGTGGATGGTTCAGTGGCCTAGTGGTTAAGGCATCCGACCGGTAATCTGGAGACCCAGGTTCGATTCATGGCTGAGCCACATTTTCACTTAATTGCTTAGTTGTGTTGATTTCTGTCCGCAAATTAACCTTGTCTGTTTGTATTTCTCAGAAATCCCTAATGAATTGCCATCCAAACGGGATCCTAAGTAATTAAGGCAATCAGTTGCCTACCTCACTGTACTATATATATATATATATATATATATATATATATATATATATATATATATAGTACAGTATAGTACAGTGAGGTATATATATATAGGTATATATATATATATATATATATATATTTGGGAACAGAAATAAACACAACTAAGTAATTAAGTGAAAATGTGGCTCAGCCAGGAATCGAACCTGGGTCTCCAGATTACCGGTCGGATGCCTTAACCACTAGGCCACTGAACCAACCACACTGGGAGACATATTTTTACTGTACAACACATACACTGTGTGGCCTTTTGATGGTAAGGTCCGAGGAGGCAATTTCACACATTTTCTGCAATCAGTTGCTAATATATCCCTCCCTACCTTACTGTACTGTACTCAGTAATGATTTCTTGCATAATCATATTCGAATTGCAATAAGCTCTGGTGACATGCAGAATTAACCAATTTACGATAAATTATCCCGTAATGAAACAAAATCTGTCGTCATTTTTCGTAAAGTTAGACTCAATTACACTGATTGTCCTGAATTCAGTCGCTATTTACAGCTAAGGCGTTCCCATTGTACAACTAAAAATAGTGTAATTGAACCCATTATGGGATTCACAATAGCAATGTCGAACCTAATTTGATTTATTCGTTATGATAAAATCTTCCGAAATCACCATCCTTCAGATAAAAGGCGCCGTAATCTTTATTTTCGTCTCCCATGCAAGATAAGAAATGTAGGAGATCCCACCCTATTATAACAGTACTTTGTGTATATTGGTTTATATAAAGCCATTACAAAATTGGCAACATATTGTCTATGGTCCATCAAACAGCAGAGCTGTAGTTCGTGCTGCCGGGCATGATCCTTTTGAGCAAAACAGCTCTGACTGTTTGTTTTCTTTTTCTGTAACACATCATGTGAACTGCGCCTGCAATTGCCACAATTACTGATAGGAGGCCGCAAGCTATAACCAGCGACAGAATCCTAACACTCGTCTCAGGCTCCAGTGTTCCGTGTTTCGCCACGCGAAGACTAAGCAGCAATATGAATTCTGAATTCTCCTTCGAACTGTAAATGGCATCTGCAACTAAAAGAGTAAAATAAAGTAAGACGCATGAAAAACAAATCTCATGGTACCTGAATAAAAATATGCCGATCTTTTTATTGTAAAGAGCAAAAGGAGTCAAAAGCCAAGAAATTGGTTCTAGCATTGTCTCACTTTCACAATCCTTAATTAATTTTCTCTCGTTTTAGCCAATAGGAGCTAAATGATATCACGCACGATTCTGCGAAAATGTTTGTCGCGAGTTCACTTTGGAGACCATTAAAGCGCTTTTCAATTGAGTGTCGTAAAACCAAAACCAAAGCAATTACTCTGGCCAATCACAACAGACCGAAACAGTGCAATGAGCCAATCAGAAGACGAAGCAATTACATGTAGAGGGCGCAAAGCGCCGGAAAATACGCGCGTGCAAGTCACGATTGGTTTTGGTTTTGCTTCTCATTGGTTGAGAAAGTGGCGCAAGTTTTCTTGGCCAATCACAGAGCGAAGCAATGCAAAACCCAAGTAAACCAGAATTACTTTCGACACTCAATTGAAAACTGCTCTAATTTCGAATGTTTAATTCCAATCGCTACACGTACTTCAGTTCAATTGTTTGGGAAAATCGCTTTATTGCAACTCCAAGTAATCGAAAATTCCACTGGGCTGTTGATAAAATTGCCTTCTTTCGCACAAAAAAAAATCAATGTGTAAATTCCTATATTTGCAACTTGTTCCGGAGATTTAACGTCAAATTAGCAGTACGACTCCGTCGTCCTTCAAATCAGTTCTTATTCATTTATTTACTTTTTCTTTGGATGTCATGAAAAAAGAAAGAAAAACAACTGTTGCTTGCTCCAGCTCCAGCTCTGGTTTAGTCAAGAGGTGATAAACAGGATTTAAGCTCTTATTATGTTCAGCTGGAAACACATAATATTTTTCTCATACCAAGAGAGAAGCTCGAAATGCGTTTATAGATGCAGATGTCAACCTGGACAGATCTGTTTCTTTTTCACAGCCTATTTTCGATGTGTTTTTATGAGTTATGCGAAACAGCCGCTCGGGATTCAACTGAGGTTTATTCTAAAACAAAGAAAGGAATATTTGTCAGTGAAGTTCGTTTTGTTATGGGCTTTCCTGGCTAAATTAACCAGCCATTTACGGTTGGACTGTTTTCACTAACACTTCCAAATACGGTTTAATTCAGATTTACCTCTGGTTTGGCTATTCATAAAAATCAAGACTAAGATTATATTAAGGGTGAAATGTCTTAAATATATATCAGACTAATTATTTCCTCAAAACGTTTCTTTTCGAGTCCCAAATTAAAATACTGAATTCAGTCCCAATTTACGGCTAAAGCGTTCCCACTGTACAACTAAAATTAGTGTAATTACCACCATTATGCGGGATTCACAATAATATGTCGCACCCAATTTTGATCTATTCGTTATGATAAAAATCTTCAATCACCATCCTTCAGATAAAAAGTGTCGTAATCTTTATTTTCGGCTCCAATGCAAGATAAGAAATGTAGGATATCCCACCTATTGTAACAGTGCTTTGTGTACATTAATTATATTATTTATTTTTTCTGGAGGTTAGCTTTCTTGGCGAAAAATGAAAGAGAAAGAAAAACAACTCTTGCTACAGCCCAGCTCTGGTTTAATCAAGAGGTGATAAACAGTATTTAAGCTCTTATTATGTTCAGCTGGAAACAGAAGAGAAAAGCTCAAATGCGTTTATAGACGCAGATGTCAACTGGACAGATTTGTTTCTGTTTCAAAAGCCTATTTTCGATTTGTTTTTA
>JAEMWC010000011.1:0-112500 GCA_016490735.1 Pachyseris speciosa
TGTTAGTTGTGATTGGTTGGAGTGATAACTGGTTTTCGTTTGATGAGGCTCATTCCGTCTCTTTAAACTGAACACCGCCAACTGCCAGGCAGAGAACTTTTTGAGGTTCTATGATCAAAAAGTCATCAGTCAAGGGTAGGCCTTTAAAATTATTCTCCAGACTCAAAATAGCTAAGTTCAGCTATCAGAATCAAATTGGTATTCTAATTGATTATTTTCTTTCTTTGCTTTGTGGTTACCTTGTTTCAGAGAGGCAGCCAGGATGAAGACATTGATTGTACTGCTACTTTGTAATTGCGGTGAGTCTCCTGACTGAGGGCTTTATTGTGCAGTGAATTATTTCAAGTCGAACAATTTTACTTTTAAAACGTGAAAACTGAGAGGTGTGTTTACTTTCTCGCTTTTCGTTAGAATTGACCAGTTAGGTACTAAGTCAGGACAGTACTTACTGCATGTCCCTGGCAGTTTTGAGGAAAAAAAACTGCCATGATGTTTGATTAAAACGCTAAAAACAAAATCTTATTTGTTTGCTTATTTTCATTTCCAGCAACTATCATCACTTCGATTTAGTGTAGTGAAAGGCTAAACCATGTTGAGCTCTTCTTTTCAAATTAACCCCGTTAGTCAATTATATATTTTTTAATACACTAGCAGCCTTTTTGTCTAGCTTTTGAGCGTTCTCCCAATGTTTCAGTGCTGGCGTTCAGGCCACTTCAAACTTTCAAGGATTCAGGAAGACCAATAAATAACGCATCTTCCGCTCGGCAGTCAACCTTTGGCCATTCTTCAAGCTCAAGAAATTTGAAGGGTAATACGAAGGCCAGCATTCGAAGGTATATGGATAGCCGTCAAACAGGCGCGATAAACGGTAAGCAACGAAAGTAATGATGCTGATTTTCACATTGGTGTATTAGAAGTTGGTAGATAAAACCGACTTACTTCTGTTCGAAAAAATTAGATTCTCGTCGACATTGTAACCCTTTGTTAATTAAAAAAGTCCCGTGGACAATTTTTTGGGGCGTCTTTACGGTTGAAGTGGTTATAAAGTAGGATGTGTCAAAAATTCAATTGCAATGATAAATATGCAAGGAAAAAGACGAGGAAAGATGTTATAATAGAACCATGAGCGAGTCCATCGAAAGCGTATGCTATGATTTGAAGCAATTGCCTTTAACGGAATATTTTCAAGTTGACGACATTTTCCTGAAACTGAAAAGTGTGTGGAGAAACCAAGCGCAAATCACTACATAGCCACCACCCGCTGAATGAGGTGTGTTACCCGTTGCAGTCATGTGTGCGTTGAGTGGGTGGGTGAGATCAAATATGGACTGATAGAGGCTGCCAGAGGCGCCTTTACAGGCTGACATCCGATCTCACCCTTGAGTAGAATTGCAAACCGCCATGAAACTATGTGATATATGCGGTATATAAACCCCCCATTAAATATGACCATTACCAGTCATTGTTGCACGTACAGTGGAAACCCTCTCTCTATGGACACCCGCTTATAACGGACAATTTTCTTTGTCCCAACAACTAAAAGGGTCATATATTTTTTCATAAATTAGCCCGCTAAATGCGGACACCCGAATAATGCGGACACTTTGTCATGTCCCTTTGGTGTCTGTATTGACGGGGTCTCGCTGTATCTGCTATATCGTATGAATTGACCATCGCCCAAAATATGACTCTTCCTAACTGCTCCACGACAATTGTATTTCTGAAAATGAAGATGACCAGACTGGGGCGTAAATCATTGTTTCAGTTTATACACGACAAAAATTGTCAATTGATCAGCTGACTGTGATTGATTTTCACTGGTGATCTACCTTCGTTAAGTAGTTTCTTTCAATCAGCTTTTGTCTGGTCGCCTAACGGATGAATTCGGCACCACAAAAAAACTAACTTTATATTGCTGCCATTTTGGTATTTCCCATAGATAAAAACCAAAGCATTAATGTGCACATATTTTTTTCCTTCAAAAGCATTGTTCGTAGCTTAAGTCAAACTGGCGCTCAGAGAAAAATGGAGAACACGCATGAACTAGTGCCATGTTTTCTCTAGCGCCCATTCTGCAAGCGTAAGACATATAATTTGTTGTCAGCAGTTGTCATTATTTTCAGTGAATAAGCAATCGGATCCATTTTTAAAGGCGTACAACAATCCATCTTAAGGGAACTTGAACGACATAACTACCATACAATATTTAGTCATTTCAGTGGAAAACGTTCGTTTTCTTTGCAAGAATTTCGGTGATATAATTTGTTTGTGTGCTTTTCTGCGGGTCCTTGTCAAAACATCTAACCCCGATAAGGTGTATTGCCCATGACTATTCCCTTAGGAACTCTAACTCTTGGACGTCTTTTAAATGTAAAACCGAGCGTTTTAGGCGAAGCTTTTTCCCTAGTACTGTCCTAATGGCAAACGCGACATCTTTTAAAATTGATTGTTAAATGTTAAATTTTAAATCATATTCTTAGTATAAATTTTTTAGTAGTCATGATTGAAATTTATGTAACTCTTGTAGGTTTTATAATTTTTAATTATTTTGTAAACCCAATCCCAATAAGGTTTTCTGTAATTTTCCGAACTTTGTAAACACATTGTAATTCATTTTTAATGCGAGAATGTGTCGATTAAACATCTTCACCTTCATCTTCTTTTAAAGAAAACAACGATGATTTTAATGTTAAGAGTGATGTGAGTGGTTTCAAACGCGCCGATCCTATGAAATTGGCCTCACAGCTGCTCTCCAACGAAAAGGTTCAGGAAGCCGCCGTTGATAAAGGAGTAGATCTTGCTGGGAAGCTGGTTGACAAACAAATGCAGAACATCGAAGACGCCCAACAGAAAGCATCCGACTTTCTGGCGAAAGAGGTGAGAAATTGGGGCTAAAAAATCCCTTCTCACATTCATTACTATTTTTACGAAGAGAAAACAAAGGATGGAAAGCGCTGCCGTGAAGGAGGTTTGGATATGTGATTCTGGTTATCCTAAAATTTAGTGAAAATTTGCCTTGGACTTCTTCAAGAATTATTAATTAATTGTTTCAGAAGTTGCATCATATCAAGGGAATTAAGGACTGTTTCATCAGATACCCGACCACCTCTCGATGCTGGTTTAAAAAGCTGGGTTGCGCCTCGTTTTTGCAAGCCACTTCTCGGTGCTTGGACATATTTTACCTTCTTGTGCTGCCGGCATTTTTAGAAAGGGATAACTAAACTAAATCGAGAGAGCTCTGAGTCTCTTTGTCGTCTCACGCATTAACCCAGTCATGTGAGAGTTTGTTAGCGATAATGGTTTTGAAAATCCTTAAATATTTTCAAGGCATCACTTTTTCGTGATCAGCTGCACCTGACTTTCTAACTGCGTTTTCAAAGATCAAACTAGACATAACACCAGACAAAGGATGGCAAAACGAAGACATGTTTTTGCCCTCTGGATATCACATCGATGCAAGCGTCTCGTCAGATGAACCACCCCCGAAAGATACCGGAGCAGTTCCTTACCTCTTTCCAGCGGGAATTGGTACTGCTCTGATGAACGGCTGCTGGGGAAAGGGTTACCAACCAGGTGATCCCTGTTATTCAGCCAAGTGGAGATCTGACGTCTGCCAGGTAAACGCTTATGCGCACGCCATTTGATACTTCTGCCTCAACAACGTTAAAAGTTATGCATCCATGTATTACTTTCCAGCTAAAACGTAGGTTTCTTCGCGACTCTCCACGCGTGGCAGTGCCACATATACCTCTACACTAGCGCCCTGAGTTAGCAAGTCTAGTTTGTCTTCGTCCTAGATTTTCTTATACCATATTGAAACTGTGACAACGAATTTCTGCTAGCACAGTATGAACTTAGACTTTCTCAAAGCCCTTTAAATTTTTTTCCCGCTAAGTGGGGGATTGGTTGGGTCAATTACTTCGTCGCTCGTTCGGTCGCTGCGCGACCTCGCTTCAAGCTCGCTTTTAGAGTTAAGAGAGGGCGACTTGGAACAAGTCTAAGTATGAACTTTGAAGCTAAGAAACTTCATCGGCTCACTAAAGGAGACTTGTAAAGCTTGGTAACAAGGTAGAACACGGTTTTCCAAGGATTTAGACTACATAAGTTGCAATTTGAACTGTTTTCATAAACTAATCTGGAAATTCGGTTCTATTACCACAGAATATGATCGATGGTGCCGATTTTATCGGAGTAGGATTTGATGGTCGAGGAAGCTACAGCCCAGAATCCAGAAAAATGAGTCTCGCACAGCGCAACTGTGCTGGTAAAGGAACGTAAGTCGGAAAGTTTCTCGCCCTTAATCTTAGAAACCCTAACACATATTGGAAGAAAATGTTTTCAAAGTTTTTGAGTAAGTGCCATGACTCATAAAAGAAAAAAGGCTTAACTGCTCAAACATAGCATACACTTTTCCATACGGATAACATTGCCCGGCGATGGCTAACCATCATCAAGATACAAAACGGCACGAATTGACGTCTTGAAATCCCTATTATTATAGAAGTTATGACGTCACAAGTATGTAAATATATACATTTGCATCCATAGCATTCCATTATTTATGTAAATAACTGCTTGAGCAAGTTTACAAACAAGATTTTGATATTTTATACAGATGTAAATTGACGTTTTTAATTATTTTAGGAGACAAAGTAGAAAGGGATAACCTCGTTATTATCATCATCATCATCATCATCATGGTCATCCCATATTCTTGAAAATAATCGAAACTCTACATCTACATCTCAAAGTTTTAGGGATTATTTTTTTCTGACGCTTGATTGGGGACTGATGTTAGTTATGCGGAAGCAAAAATCCATAGTCCACCGTCATATGTTTCACTAACATGGAGGCACAAAGCATCAAAGCACTTTCCCATAAACAACAACCGTGGAATTGCCTTACTAACGATGCTAAAGATAAACTTAAGATAGCCCCCTCCCCTCCCCCCTCTCCCCTCCCCCCTCCCCAACCCACCAAAAAAAAAACTAAATAAATAAATAAAAGAAAAGGAGGAAAAAGCTGAATTGCTTGTATTTGTCAGATATGATGGGCTGGATGTTCCGGACACCATGAACGTTCATGGTGTTTACGACACAACTGCTAGGATAATGACGTTCGAGAGCCGCGAGGAATATCAAAAATCGCTGCAGCAAGAAGCGGGAATCTCAGGCTCGTACTTTGGGTTCTCTGCTGGTGTGAAGCAGGCCTGGGGAGAGTCTACCGCAACTGCACGTCAAAAGTATATGGCGGTCCTGGATATTGACATTGAACGGTACGGTTGGAAGGGGATTTCTTTTTAAAGTAGTTTTCAGTTGAGTGTTGAAGTGATTTTCAACTGAGCATCGAAAGAAAATTGATTTTGCTTTGATTTTGCATTTCTTCGCACTGTGATTGACCAGCGGAACTCGCGTCATTTTTTCAACCAATCAGAAGCAAAAGCAAAACGAGTGCGACTTGCATGAACGCATTTTCCAGCGCTTTGCCCCGGCTACATTTAATTACTTCGTATTCTGATTGGCTCATTGCGATGTGTGTGTCTGTCAGTCAGAACAATTGCTTTGGTTTTGGTTTTACGACACTTTGGTGGCGCATAACTTCGTTCTGTGATTGGTTGGCAAAACTCGCACCACTTTTTCAACCAATAAGAAGCAAAACCAATACCAACCGCGACATGTTTGCTTCATTTTCCCGCGCTTGGTGCGGGCTGCACGCGTGTAAATGCATTTAATTCTGATTGGTTTATCACGCTGTTTGCGTCTGTTGTGATTGGTCAGAGTAATATATTTGGTTTTGGTTTTGCGACACTCTATTGAAAATCGTTCTCTGAACAAAAACCGCAACGTTAAGTTACTAGATTACTTTTTTAACTCTGGAGTCTTTGTTTCTTCTTAAATATTTGAAATACTCATTACTTCACCGTAATATTTCTTCGAGTACCATTGGAGTGCGCCTGATTATCTGAATTCCTTTGTAAAACTAGGATAAGCGTCAGATAGGGCGTTAACATGGTTAGGGGGTCACCAAGTACAATCGCGATTACTCGAGGCAACTCTATCAAATTACAACTGGTTTGGGATGAAATGGTGAATCAGAACAGAATACGGTTTTAGTCACATTTCTGACGAGTAATTTTCGTTAATCAGTCATTTTGTCTGTCGCTACAATCCTTCACTTTTTTGTTCGAGGTCTATATGTAGCAGTACGCTTTGTAATCAACAAATCGAGTCTCGCTTTCTTTAATTTCTCGTTGTAGGTATGAGATTTTCATCGATGAAGTCAAACCGGAGCACCTAAGCATGTCTTTTCTTCGAGAGTTCATGAATCTACCTACGTCCTACTTTTCAGCAGGAGGACCTCTGAAATACCGTAAGTATTAAATCCAACTTTATCAGTCTTAAACAAGAAGATCATCCTCTTTGAAGAAACCTTGTAGCTCACAAGTGATAATGTTTTACGCGATTGTTTGAGGATGCTAATTATATCGCTTATTTGAAATTTAAATGCTTTATTTTCTTCTCAGAGAACTTTATTCAAAGATGGGGAACTCACTATATCAAATCTGCGAAGTTTGGAGGTCGGCTGGAGATTCGAAAAACAATGGACGCCGAAGATGTTAAAAGCAAAAAAGAATTCGAGGTACAAATGGAAATGGAATATAAGTCGTTATTCTCAAGTGTGTCTGCCAAAGCTTCTTATAAAGAAAGCGAAAGCAGTAGACAGCAGACAAAGACAACCTCAACGTCAGTTGTTGCTCAAGGAGGCAGCCAGGAAATCGCTTCCATCCTTTCAGATGTGTACTCACCTTCGTTTAAGACGGAGTTCAAAGAATGGCTGAAAACAGTTCCCCGGTATGCGAAGGCGTTTCGTTTTCAGATGGGTTCCATCACTGACTTGCTTAACTTCAAAGCAAGCGATTTGTTCCAAGACGAGACGGTGAACTGGGGATGCGAGGGAAATTCTGCACATCTTAAAACCGAAGAAAAGGAAGGGAAAAATTTACAGTATTATGAAGTTACAACCTCCGAGGGGAACAAGACAAGACACTACTGTGAGTTTGACAGTCGCCAAGCAGTGGAAGACGCCATACAGAGACGGAGAACAAGTTTAAAAAGAGCCATTGAAATTTACATGGAAGAGGTAGAAAGTTGTTTTAACTTAGTTGTCGTAAAACTAAAACAAAATTAATTACTCAGATGAATCACAACAGAAGTGAATAGCTCAAGAAGCCAATCAGAATATCGAAGCAATTACAAGTTCTTACAAGCGCAGGAAATCATGCGAGAAGTCATGGTTTGGGTCTTGCTTCTAATTATTGGTTATGATGAAAGCTAACGGCGCGAGTTTTGCCAGTCAATCGCAGAGCACAGTAAAACAAAACCAAAGCAAATGCTGGCTCTAAACTCTCAAAACTCAGTTGAAAAGCGCGTTATTAAGTTTTAGCTAATTTCTAAACTCAGTTCTACCGTGCGGTTCAAATGGTGCATTTTACTCAGTTGCTGCACTTCAACTGAAGATGCACGAGGTTACGAAAATGAATCATTGAGACAACTGTAACAAAGTTTGAAAGTTTTCTTTTGCATTGGTTTTTCTCTACCCTTCTAATTAATTGGGACAGTGCAAGAGTAAACAATGTTTGATGTACGTGCGTATTTAGGTGGTTTAAGCCGGGAGAAAGCGTGTTCGCAATAACTTAAATCCAAGCAGACTGATAACTCCTCTGGAAGCAAGACGTCGCAGCTTGGAGTAAACGCAGCTGCCTTTCACGTAATTCCCAACTGATAACCATTGCACTACTCACTACTGCTGCTTCTGCTATTTTGGTATAATTATCATAAAATATTGTCTCTAAACTATGAAATAACTTTTACACAATTTATTCCGGCTTTCAGGGTACAATCTCTATCTCAGATATTAACCTGGACAAGTGTAAGCGGCAAAACGATCAGCCATTCAACAACGAACTGCAGAGCCCTTTCCTGGATACCAAAGATAAACCGTTGTGGAGCACACTTATCAAACAGAACAAAGCACTGAAGGTTTCCTTCGATTTGGTAAACGATCTACCCAACGCTTTCCGTGAACCTTTCAATCTAGAGCGCAACACAAGCCGACTTATAAGATTCCATGATCATATGTGGTACACCAGCGATAGTGATGGTTCATTTCATTTGTACGGCGGGTTCAACAACGGTAAAAGTGACAAGACGACCCACAAAAAAGTGTCGATCCTTGGCTTAGTGCTCACGTTTAATGAGGCTGATAGCACACTTGTGCTCTCAGAAGGTGACTTCGAGGAGTCCCAAAAGTACTTCCCGACTCTCTCTGAAGACATGAAAGGAGCAAAATTGGCGCGCGTGGAAATTCCATCTCAGAACGCTGTTAAGAGATCTTCAAACACTGCCAATCAGCCCTGCCAAGTAAAGTGGTCAAATGCTCTTCGGTTTGATCCCACGGATAGTAAGGGAAAGTGCTTGCATTTCACGGCATCAGCAGCCGGAACAATATTTGTCGTGTTTGCAGCTTTACCCAAAGATTCCAACTCAAGATACTATGTAGAAATATCGCCCGATAAGGCTGCCATATATAAGGTATCTTATGCTTTGCCTGACTAAATACACTTCTGCCACCACCCCTTTACATGCATGATACTGACTACAATTAGCTAGTAGCATTTCAAACGAAAAGCACAGGCTCGAACTCTGTTGGCGAGCCAGACTTCAGGCAGTTTTTATTCGCAGCTGCTTAAATGGGAATTTTCGCTCTTTGAGTGTCTGCGTCAAAAATACTTTAAGCATTGAGTTCTTCTATACCTTTACTCAAGACATACACAAAGTATATCTACAGAGCTCAACTGAAGGCAAGATATGAAATAAATTTCACATGGACGGAGCAAGCGAAATTAAAATGTTGGCAATTTTCGTTCGGCAGACACAATATCGATCAGAACTTGAAAAAGTTGCCTTATTACTTGCTCAAGTTTTGAACAATCCATCTCCATCCGGTCCTCCCCATCCTTAGACAGTTCCAGATGTAAGTCGCATGGTTTATCGAGACCCCAAAGCAGCTCAACCAATCACAGTGATTGCCAAAGGCAGGGAAACCAAGTGCCATAAATCCATTACCATTACCATTGACAATCTATCAGCCAAGGACATTATCCTCCAATATACCAGCAAGCAAAAGAGAGGTTTATTTATTTTATAATCCCCCGATTAATTTTCATATCGCGTATACACAGTTGAAAGTTGAAAATATTGAAAAAAACAAAGTGATTTGACGACGATTGTGAATGACAGCTGCATTGATTGGTTGAGTTTATTTTATTTAAACTGTGATTGAATTCTTTCATTTAAAATTGAAGAAAGTTTAAGAAGACTGGCTTTGTTTTGTCTTTTTTGCGAACGAAAAATCGGAGGACAAATATCGACGTAGACGGGGTATATCGCCTTTTACCCGTCCTCCGATTTGCACCGCCGGTGGCACCACGTGATCGCGCAAAAATTAATCGGTGGGTTACAACGAAGGATATCTGTTGAGTACGTACGACGAATATTGAGCGCGCTATGACCATATTTGAGCATTGTCACTATGCTTTGAATAATAAGAGATGGTAGATAGCCAACGAGGTATGTAGCGGCGAGATGACTATAATCATCAATTTTTAACAAGGGTGAAAGGAATAAACATTTTATTGATATAATCGATGAGTTTATTTAACTAAGCTAACCATTAAACCGTTTAGTGGCCGCTGTCTCTTGGGCATGGTATATAACAGCTGATATCACATGGCCGATAAGCCAATTAAATCTCTGAAACTACATCATCTAATGATCCAGTTTCTCAATGATTCAGGTTTTCAATTATCTAAAGTCAATTATATTCCTAATGAATGAATAGCTTCAGGTTATCGTGATAGTGTTGAAGAAAGTGCCAATTCTAGATGCTTTTGCCGAAGCTTTATCAAAATTGTAAAGCGCACTTGATAATGTATGCCATGGAAAATCGCGCTGTGTAAGTATTAATTATGATTATTAATACCTTATAAACTATTTTGATTACAGGTTGCAAGTCCTCGGAAAGCCCCAAAATAGGTGAAGGTTGCAACGCTTGCAGAGTTGCACTCGACGTGGAGAACAATAAGTGCATTCCGGAATGTCCAGGAAACAAAACACTAAGGGCGGACAAGAAGTGCGTGCGTAAGTCAAACTTTTCTAATGCATTTGAAACAAGTGCGAGTTATCCTCTGACACAGAAAGCGTCCACATTCGAATTAATTTTAGATTATGAGCTCGAGATTTCTATCGCGTGTGCGCCCTCATCAGCTCTCACGCAAAGAAATCGAGAGCGAATAATCTAATTGTTTTAGTATAAATCTACTAGTCGTTATAAACTAAACAAGTAAAATATCTAAATCCTCCTCGCAGACACTCCGAAAACGCGAAGAATAGATAGCGAATAGCGTAGCCAATCAGAGAACGGCATTCGTGATAGAACGCTAGTAGATTTATACTAAATAAAACGAGAACTAAAACCTTTTAGATGGGAATTCTTCGGTGCATGGTGTCTTAGTGAAGTAGGACCGGGATGTGTCCTTGCAGGCATTTTCCTAAAATTTATATTAATATAACAATTTTCCTTCTTTATCCTTTATTTAGCAACGTTCGACGCAAAAGACACTGTTAATTTTGGACACACTCCAAGCTTACCAATGTTTACCATGTGCCATTGGTTAAAACTGAACTCTGTGGGTAAATGGAACACCTGGAGAACCTGGGCTTTTCAGGTCACGTTGGAAAATTGGGTGAACCACGTATGGTCTTGGCTTGAAGTAAAGAATAACGAGATTTTCTTCGTTAATTTAGTTCGGCCTGTATTGGGTCAAAATTCAGTACCACAGCAAAGGTACGTTTAAGGAGATATAATAATAATAATAATAATAATAATAATAATAATAATAATAATTCAAGTCGAAATTTTATTCGCAATAAACATATCGAAAATTACATCAAAACCAGGCAATAAAGAACGAGATCCCCAGACATCGATTTAGACATATTTTTTGCAAACTGCGGACACATCATTATGGCAAGTGGACTACAGATACTGCCATTTGGACATTTTGAGCCTATCTGACAAGCATATTAAACAGATTCAGCTTACAAGCAACCTAATTTTAGCTTTACAATCTAGATCGATTTTAAGACCAGACTAATAATGGGCCCTTTACTTAACCGCGGTCAAACGTAACAAATAAGAAAAGTCCTTTAAAGATAAGGTTTTTACGTTGAGAGCTCAAAGATGATGAGTCTTTCTTCAGTCTGTGAGTTTACTAAACCATTTCATGAATTACTAAAAAACTTTTAAAGTTTTTTTTTAAAGCGAAGAATGTGGAAACTGTTCGGCGCGGTGTGTTTTTGTTTTCTGTTTCAATGCGTGGCTTCAGGAAAACCGATACACCTTATTGTTCCTAAAACTGTTTTAGTAATTCAAAAAATGATTTAGTAAACTCACAGACTGAAGAAAAACTTATCATCTTTGAGCTCTCAGCGTAAAAACCTTATCTTTTAAGGACTTTTCTTACCTTTTTACGTTTGACCGCGGTTAAGCCCTTTACAGGCCCTGATGTCAGCACTTGGTACAAAAATGCCACGTTGTGACACAAACAACCCACTGGGACAAGACAAACAAAGAGCTTACATCATTTAAAATGGTAATTTTCTGTGTTTTTCTTGTCCCAATGGATTACTTTCGTCCCAGCACGGCTTTTATGTACCACGTCACTGACATCCTGCAAAGGGCCCACTGGTCAGCTAACGTGTGTGATTTTCCATAGCGTTTCTTTGAACCAGTTGAGGGACTTCAAGTGGCATCAGATATGTGTAACTTGGTCTGGCTTCAGCGGCGTGGTCCACATTTACTTTGACGGAAAGAATATCCTTTCAGCAGCAAACCAGCCAAGAGGAGAAATACCTGGAGGGTTAGTACTGAGATTCGGAACTGACCAGCACCTGACTTCCGAGTTTAATTTGTGGGATCGTGTCCTCACTGAAAAGGAAATAGAGCGAAATGCAAATAGTTGTGATGGACCGAAAGGCAATGTGATACAATGGCAGCAGGGGTTTAGATCTCTCAAGGTAAACAAGAGCAAGTATTTTTTTCCTTCCTCCTGTCAAGCTCGGAGTAAAGATGAAGAAAAGTCATGAAGAAGCTCGCTCCAGAATTTGTCTCGTCAAAGTAGTAAATGACGGTTAATGTTAAGAAGCATTTCGCTAAAGAAAACAAATGAAAAACAAAATAAAGAGGTTACGGAACTTAGCTGAATGCTGTTTACTAGCTTATAATGTCTCGGTAATGTGTTGTAATTGTTGTAATATTTTGCAACCCGCTGCAGAGTAGACACATGCCATGGACAAGATCGCCGTCCCCTTCCTTCGCACAATGTTCACTTCAAAATACACTAGAAACTGTGGTGGGGAAAAAGAATGCACTTCCAAGTACATCGACTCTAGGAAAAGGACAATATGATTCACGACCAGATTGGCGCCTCTTATGAATAGAGTACGCAAGGTAGCCACACCCGAGCCCCTCATCTCTATTGTGTATTCCCTTAGCTTAAAGTCGATCGCCTTTGCAAAAGTGCAACAGCCTTAGGCAACTTATCAGGCAACTTAAAAGTCCCCCAGAAGAGAATTTAGAAACCCTGACTAAAGAGCTGTAAAATTAACTTCGTACACCTCATTCCAATATGACAGGCTGTTTATTTTTCTTTTGTTTGCATGCTAATTAGCCCTCTTTGCTACGCCAACGTGTACAAAATACAAAATAATTTTGAAGTGAAAATGGGGCAAAGAGGCTAATTAGTAATGGTAATAGGACTGAGTGGAGTCCAATTCGGTCTGTAATCATACGAGTGATTTACAAAACCGGACGAGCGCGAAGCGGGAGTCCGATTTGTTTATCTCGAGTACGATTAGAGACAGAATTGGACGACACGAAGTTCTGTTACCAATTAATCAAAACTATGACAAAATTTGAGAAACGAACTAACCATCGGTCGAGCGTTAAACGGTTACACGTCGTTATGAATTCTGAAAAAAAAACAGTTTACTCAACAAAATGCACCGCAACAGCGCGCGTAAACTGAGGACGCGTACTGTCCAATTACACAGGTATGACGCGTAAACTGTCGTATTACACTCTCCAATGACAAGCATACAATACAATACAATACTTTATTATTAATTCTCCCCAAGGGGCTTTTCAGAATTAATTTACAATATTATATATAATATAAATACGACTAACGATATAAAATATAATAATAACTTACATAAACTTGATATATAAATAGCAACTTAAAAGCATGACGTGTACATTGCTATTAATGCTCAAATCGGGCTGCTGATAACCAATCGCGTTCGAGAATTTTAAATAATAAAGAATAATAAATTGGCCGCCAATTTGGAATAAAATGTCCAGTTGGATAGCTGTGCATGTTTTTAAAACCGACTGCATCAACGATATGAACGTACTAATTGACGTCATGTGACACTACGTTGTCTATGACGTCACAAAAATAATTTTCTTGAATTATTGAAAGTTCCTCAATGCAATTTACATTTGCCAGCAAATTATTGTTTGAGCAAACAATGCTCTAATTCTGTCTTGCATAGTGATTCATTTTATTCCTGTTATAGGAATTATTAACAGGAACAACTGGGAATTTTAGACAACATTGACGTTTCATTCACAGTCAAATAAAATTTAAACATAAACAGAAGTACGGATATTCGGTTTAAGCTGAAACGATTGTATCACAAACTGTATTTAATAATGCTTAATAAATAAGCAGGAGTGTTTTATCAAGTTTAAACACGGGGCGTAGCCGAGTGTTTCAGGGTGAAAACATGAATTACTAATTTATTGAACTACTCTTGTTACTTTTTATAAAAACGAATTTCATCAAAAGTACAACAGTAATGTTCAGAGAATTTTCAAAGTACGGTCGCCATAACAACTATACACCTGATTTGCGTATGTACTTGTTACGTTTTCCTCATATTCTTATGATTACTTTTCGTATTGATGAATGCAATTAACAAATGTGCAAAAAGAATTCTCTCCCTCCCACAGAAGGAACTTCATTATCTAAAAAATGCGTATTTTGTAAGTGTCGCAGCCTAGTCAACGAACTACTTCTCCTCACTGGGAAAATCACAGACAGTAAGCTGATCACCTTTTTACCAGCAGGTTAAAGTAAATATAACATAGACGTCTGAATATTCAAATTTGCCCAGCCAAAAGCCATAAATGGACCCATTATGGCTCTTGGCCCAGTGTATGAAATAATCCTGATATCAAGTGGATCGTTCGAGAAAAAATGGCCTTGGAAAGGACAGCCGTCTTCACTATCGAGACCTACAGAGCGTATCATGTTCGACGTTCATGCTCTCCAAAGAGACTTCATTTTAATAATAAAGCATGAGAATTGATTGACACTTGCAGACTACTTAAAACGAACATTAAACAGCTGCACGTATAGCATACAAGGATTAACACGAACTTTTAAAAACATGGAAAACCAGTCAGAGTTTTTTTCATATTACCATTCTCTATCGCCTTTTAACATCACATTAGGGATTATGTACCTAATAACCATAGTCGTGGGAATTATTGGAAACTTTCTTGTCGTATTCATCGTGTACAGGAACAAGAACATGCACACAACAACGAATTATCTCCTGTCCAACCTGGCAGTAGCGGACTTCCTATCTTTAATCTTCTGCCCGATTCCTCTGGCTGTTGATCTTTCTAACAGCCATGTATCAGGGCTGGTGGGGCAACTCATTTGCAAGGTATTCACGGGAAACTTTCTCTCCCAGTTGGCCATCAGTGCGGCATTCACGTCTCTCATTTTCCTCGCCACTGAACGATACTACGCGATCGTGAAGCCCTTTGTCGTTCGTTTCAAGCTTAAAAAAGACAACATTGGCTTTGCCATAGGCATCACATGGTTTGTGTCCCTTCTATGCTGTGTTCCTATCATTACTGCCAGTGAATTCGAAGACGCATCAGGAAGGTGCTTGAACCCGTGGACAATTGAAAAAGCAACGTATATGAAACCATACATCATGGCAGTCGCCTTAACATTTGCGGCTGTGACGTGCCTCTTGATTTACTGCTATGCTCAAATTTTACGAGGAATTTACGTTACAAAAACCGTTTGTTCAGGAAGTGTAGCGGCGTCAGATCAAATACCGCAGTCAGTGGCTAAGAAGAAACTGGCGATGGCATCGATTTCTGTGACAGTTAGCTTTTGCGCCTGTTACACTCCGTCTGTGTTACTCCAGGTATACCTGGCGTTTGAGAGAGTCGAAGAGCTCAAGCAAAACTATGAAACACTATATGTTTTGAGTGGTGTTGTACGCTTTATTTTGTACCTTGGTTCAAGCTTAAATCCCCTAATTTACGCCTTTCGAAGTTCAAGATATCGAGAAAACTTGAGGCAAATTTTGACGGTGAAGAAATCGTCGAAAGTTGGGGTTTTCGTTTTCAAAGAAAGGTAAAACTGTGGATGGTCCAGTCATCTCTTGAGGGCTGAGATGGATAGATTTAGTTTAATCACACACTGAAACCTGTTTCGCTCAATTTATGACGATTTATACGAAAATATTAATGTGAGTACGTGACGACTCAAACGAAAAGAACTGAAACGTTTTGTGGGCAATATAGTTCGTAAGTGTCAAGAAATTGTTAGAGCAATAAATTTCTTCCCGATGGTTTGGAGGATAATCGGAATTGTCATGTTACTACAGAAAATAAGATTTCCCCAGTACATTATTTTCGTGTGTCTAAGCAGAGAAATGCACTTGGGTTTTCACCAGCTTTGAACCGTTTACTGATCAGTTCACCCAATCTATGCAGCGTGTTTTTAGCCTATAGACCAACCATCAGGTAACCAGATTAAGCAGTGGAAACTGATATTGGTCATTTATTCTTAAACATCATAAATGAGCCCTGCAGCCTCGTTAAGACATTTTGAGGAATGCTTCCGTGTAATTATTTATTTGTAATTGAGAACAGCTCACCGAAGATTAACCCTGTGCATATCAATTTACTCCCCAATTCTGAATCCGCGTATCGTATCCATATTTTCGGAAAGTCGAGCAATATCATGTTTGCCTTGAACCTTCGGGGAGGAAGCTATTAGCGTGAGGTTAGATGTTAGATATACGGAGAATACTTAACGATGGACTTATTTTTCCCATTACTGAACCACACGGAAACTCAAGCCAAGACTTTCAAGGTCCATAATCAAAGTGCCAATTTCCAAGTTGTCAGTCGAATCTCATTTTGATTGAACAGTTAACTGGACTGATTTTAAGGCGATAGGCTCTCGCTGGTTTTTTCGCCATCTTTTTGACAACAATAAATAAATTAGGTGCTGATTTATGCTGTTTCGTTCAAGACGCGCCACTTTGGAAGCAGCTATAAACGTCGAATAGCCTTGGGCCATTTTCATTTACGTCAGAAATACGCCTTTGTATAATTCAAATAAAACAATTATTTTGATGATAAATGATTACATTTATCACGAATATATTTTATTAAGGTGACTTGCAATTGCTATTTTCTTTCCGCGTTATTTTTTTTCTTTTCTTTTCGCGTTCATGCTCTTTTCGTTTGAACTGTATAAGGCACGCCCGCTGCACCAACAGAAATGAAGGATGTTTTATGACCTGGCAATCCAACCGTTTGAACTACGCCTTTTTGAGAAGCAAGTTAGTTGACTGATGGCATCACGATTTCGGGGAAGCACAACGCCATCTTTAGTAGGAAGAAGGTATACGCGGTGTCGCTATCTTGATCAAATTGAGCAAGCGAAACACAGGAAACGTGCTTGAGGTGTGGGAGATGATTTGTGATAATGATCGAAGCGTGATCGCAGAAGACTCAGGAAGAAACACCATGTCAAAAGTAAATGTAAAAACAATTCATAAGGAAGGTCAAACGCTTCAAAGTCTAATTTTCACAGTTTTACTCCTATGGAAACCAATGACGTTCAACGAGTCTCGACATCTGCTTTTGAGGCCCTGTTAGGGTGGAGTTTAGTCATCCCTAAGAGCCCGAAAATTTTGAGGGAAGTGATCTCTTATTCCTAAAATTATTTTGCCAGTTATCCCTATTAAAATTATTTATGTTTGGAATTTCACAATAAGTGGCAATCTTGAACCGTTTTTTAACGCACGCCATGTGCTCACCCTGGGATACAAGCAGTTAGAGGCTGGGAGCAAATCTTGGACATCTTGCTTGAATTTGGACTGATAAATGTCGCCGATGAAGCAAATCCTCGGCAAAAGCGACCAGAAGTATGCTAATCGAGAAATCAAAGTTATTTTTTACTATCCCTAACACTATCTCACTTATCCCTTACATACACCTATAATTATGCAGTCAGATATCCCTTATGCCAGTTATCCTTTATCCCTAAACGCCTCTAACGAGTAATAAAACCATTTACTTTTCTGCGATTTTTCAATCCGGCAGGAAACTTAGACGCAGACATTACTACTCCCACTTCTAATTTTAGCAACTTAAAATATCACCGCAAATTATTAAGCGCGATCTGCCTGTGAAACGACGTTCACGATGCCATTCCATAAGCCACCAAAATCCCTGTCAAATTTCAGTGGAATCAACCCTCAAAATTCAGAGCGATTTGTAGTTTGAAAATGAAATATCTACCCCTAAAATTTGGCTCACGAATTTATTCATAGGCAAGTGTCCTGCGCGGGCTTAAACTATTGGAAAAATCTGAAATGTTTCTGACTGTGTGCCAAGCGATTACATCTTTGGTTAACTGAATAGTTTGTCTGTACGTTCGTATAAACAGCAGCGATGATGTGTGGTTAAACAAGTTTACCTGTTCTTATCGACATTCCTTTCGTTGAGCAAAAATGCCTCTAACCTGCTAATAGTCCACTTGATTTAAGCAGTGTAACTATATGAAGAGGCCTTCCAAGGGGTAGAAGCGACAAGCGACATGGCTTTAAAAACAGGCGACAATCTTCTCCTAAAGCATCGACAACCTACATGCAGAAATTGGCAAAAAACAACAACAACAACAACAAAACAAAACAAAACGACAATTTGCGACAAGGGCAATTCATTGTCCGTTCCTCTTTGTTTTCTTTGCAACAGTGACATTTGTCCCTAACGAAACAAATGACAGACAGAGTGGTGAACGAGCGGCAAAGCGACACCAGACCACCCCCCTTAGAACTGGCCTCAATGATATTAACCGAGAAGTCATCACTTCTTTCCAACTTTACGCGCTGAATTAGATCTAGAAACGCTAGTGGCTCCCTAAATTCTTTTTTGTTATTTTAATGAATGAAGATGGTCGTATACACTTTCACCTTTTTGTACACGCAGCGAGGTTCAGTTTTAAGCGAGGCTTGGCTTTTGCCGTGAGTTTCCGTGATCACTCGGTCGCTTAGACGTAAACGTTTCTGAGAATGGATTTGCAGCCAAGCACTTGCCTGAATTCCAAAAAATTACCTTGAGGTGACCACGACGTGTTCTGGAACTCCGGTATTTAAGAGCACTAGTTAATATTAAAAGCCCGAAAATTCAAACCTGAAATTCATTTTTGGCAGAATTACAAGGGGGAAGCTAAGGGTTATTCCATGGTTTTGAAAAAGAGACTGGCGAATATTTCATGATAAATTAATAACGTTAGCCTCTACCATTTGAGGCCAGTGCATTTTCTCCAAAATTCCATTGGAACACCATCGAAAAACTACATACTGCATGCTGTATAAAAACTTCAAGTCCCCAATTTACACCGTACGTATATGAACAGCACACGTAGCGTTAAAATTTGCGTTAACAGACTTTGAAAGATGTCAATAGACAGACAATACTGTGATTAAAAGGATTCATCGCATCGCTTGTAAGGATTTTTATTGTTGTAGTCTTTATGAAACGTTAAAAGATACTTTTTAAAAGCGGCCGTCACTATGGTGACACGCCGCTTCTTGTAATACCGGCCCCTTCTTTTGGTGGCCTTGCCGAAAGAAATGTTTACTCAAAATTGAATTATTCTACTGGCTACGTCTGATGACCAACGAATTTATTTGACAACGTTTCGTTTGAACTTCCCTCTAACTTTTTAAACAAAGCGGCAGCCAAATTCCCTTCACGAAGAGGAAACCGATACCGAACCCAAAACATATGTTATTCAAAAATAAATAATAATAATAAAAAAAAATTAAAAGTAAATAAAAAACTAAATCGAGCCGAAGCACCGACTCCAAACACGCCTTGACGATTTCGTAAGACAGGGCTAAATTCCACTTACAACATACAACATGCTTTATTTCCCCATTAGTGACATTACAGACATTTAATCAGTTAAATAAAAAGAAAAAAGAGGGAACTGGCTACCAGAAATAACCATAAAGTTAAAGAGGGCAGGCAGCCAGTTTAACAAAACTGATCATACTAATTTAGGTCGGTACAGTAACAGATACAAACACACATACACAAACATGTAACAAAACCGTGAGCAAAAATAAGATTATGGAGAGAGAAAATACTATAAAATAGAAAGGAGAAAACTAGAGTTAAAAAATAATACATAAAGTAAGCAAATGGTGTGACAAAAATATTACATGTAACATACTGTGAAAGTTATAGATAGTGCAAAACAGTTTTACAGAAAAATTGAAACCGAACAGCGGGAATGAAATGATGCAATCTTCATCTTGAACCGTCGATCTCACATGAGTCACGCATCATCTGTCACGCTAACTTAGAGCCTCTTGAACAGAAAACTGTACTAAAAATTCAATTACGTTCTACTTGAACTTAATTCTAAGCATTAATCTGGACCGAATGGACATATATTTAGGCCGCTAATTTCGAATTCGTCGCGAATTTCTTGTTAATTGGTAAGATAGTAGTTTGTAGGACTGCCCTCACACAACCCCTCTCCCCACTCGCGGTTAGCCACGGCTCAATGAAATCCGCGAAATTTGCATGTCTATTCACAGTAAACCTACGACTGCAATTATTTTCGTTGGAATATGCCAGTTTCGAGCACAGTCGGTCTGACAGTCAAGTGCCTGTTTTGCACACGATTTCGGCAGTTTCTGAAGGTTGTAAACTTTTAGTTGTATAATCCGCCAACACAGTGAGATGGCTCAACAAGAAGCGGGTTGTTTTAGCGTGTTTAGGTAAGTAGTAAGCTTCGCTTTGCTTCGCTAAAGTAAGCGATCTGTTGGTCCTTAAGGAGCTATTTTGACTAACAAACTGAGTTTGCTTCGTTCTCCCTTGTTATGGGAAAATCTTACAATATTTACATAACGGTAAACAACATTTTAACAGCGGAGGTGTGTTTTGATTCTTGTGTTTCGCTCTTCATTGCGTCCATTGCACTAAAATAAGAAGTCACGTATAAACGTATGGCTACTCACCGATGAACAACAAAATGACATAACAGTAGATTAGTTAGGATTTACTTTTTTGCTTTCTTGATGTAGTAAACCGAAAGAAAATAGGTGATACACAAGGAAACATTCAAAAGATATTGGTAACAAATAGACATGATAACCTGCACACGTTTTCAGTGACCCTAGTTTATTATGTCCATGGTACCTAGCAACCAACACAAGAGCCAAATCATTTCTAAATGAATTAAAATTAATTTCCGCCTATTTTCCGGTTTCTCTTAGTGAGATATAATGAATTATTTAGAGCTCTGTACGTGAGTGTCGATTGTGTTATCTGCTATATTTCGTCCATATTCAGCAGTTGCAGTACAGTCCTCTAGATGCGTCGAATGCCATCAAGTAGACCAAGTACAGTAATCCAAATTCTTGAGAAAGGAGCGTATTTACTTCAATAACGTACAAATCAGCCAACAATCACCTTTAATTAAGTTGGTTTCTATATTGAAACGCATTCACACGTTCAACTATAATCAGGAACCATGGCTGTAGCTCGGTTTTTTGTAACGGGTGGGGGCACTTGTCATGAGACATGTATCCCAAAATCGACCTCGAATAAGTGTGAAAAGGCAGGTGTTTTCTATTTAACAAATAGATTCCATATTGCCGTCCGTCCGTTCAGTAATAGATCAGAGATGACGTCAAAATGTGGTAAAAACAAAGAAGTGGCACACGAGCCGCAGGGGAGTGTGTCACTGATGTTTTTACCACATTTTGACGTCACTGAACAGACGCACGGCAACGTGGAATCTATTTGTTTTATATAATAAAGAAACAAAATCCAAGCGAAAAACATGTTTATTTTCACATTTCTGGAAAAATAGTTGCAGTGATGATGTAATCTGTGCATCTGTCCTCTAATAGATCATAGCTACGAACCAATCACAATGCGCAAACTATTCCCCTATTATATAAACTTAAATAGTTCCATGCTGCACCATGACAGGCACTCTCTGTAAATTAGAGTGAACTTTGCAAATAGTGCATATACACGCAAATTTAAATAGGGTGTTTTACTAATCCTTTTGCTTACTATTTGCACACACCGTGAACCCACCAATTTCTCGGCCAAGTCACTACAATCAAAATAACTGAGTCAAAAGAAAACAACTCCATCCACAGACTTGATTTGTCTGGCTCAACAGGTCTGGCAGGTCAAAGTCGGTTGAAGCTGTTAATTAGCACTTAAAAGATCCCTGTTAGACATTGCTCATGATTGCTAGCCACAAGGTTTAAAACAATGCCTCGCGGACCTCATGGATTGTTGCTCCTTCGTCAATGAAAGGTAGTCCTGGTGGCGAACAAAATGAAAAGTGCGTGTTTCTGTTCAGTAATGGCAGGCGCCCCGTTTGAACCAAATGAACCAAGTTATAGACTCAAGTAATTTGCTATGTACCCTAGGCAGTAAAGAAAATTATATTGAACTTTACTAATATGTTAGAACTTCTTGCTGAGTGGTCACAAGAGGCTAATCAGTGCTAATTAGGGGCATTATATGCACCATTTTGTTAATGATCAGGTCCTGGTGAATTGTGGATAGATCCAGTCTTGTGGGGCAAACGGCCATTTTAGGACGTAATTTGAAATTGTAATTTTTACCATTTGCCCCCACAAAGGACTGGATCTACCCACAATTCACCAGGAACTGATCATTAGCAAAATGGTGTATTATGAAGTAATCTATAAATCTTTATTAACAATGGAAAATCCTTCTAGAACCTTAAAGTCATAAAACCTTTATACCAGTGACAAAGGCAACATGAAACTAATTAACTGATTGTTGTATGCAGTTCAGTCAGTTGTCATTGTCAGGATATCAGCTGAATGTCACTGGTAGTGATCTGTACAGCAGACGATGATAGCAGAGATGCCAACCTCTGCAGATCTAAAATCTGGAGATTTCTCTTTTCATCCCCCCTCCCACCCCCCAACCCTAGGGTGCAACCCACTCACTTCCAGCCATTATCCCACTCCTTCCAACCCACAAAAAATTTCTGTCACTCACATACGTGTGTTTGAAAGTCATATGCAGAAATTAATTAAGAAACAGCGAAGTGATTGAAAAATCGAAATTCGTTACTGTGCAGCAAAGTCTTAGCTTACTGAAAAGGTTCAAAGTTGTTTTTATCCAGGAAATTTGATTACCCGTATTGGAGACCGGGAGATTCTTTCAGTATCCGGGAGAGTTGACATAAGTGTGATAGACAATATTTCGCAGATTTTGTTTTCCCAGTAAATATGGTCTCCCACTGTCTTGCTCCCACATGACCTATTCAATTTTCCGGGGGAAGGATCTGGGCAAGGTATGACTTATATCAAGTTCCAGAGTAGGGTAGGCCTATGTGCTGATGAGGATTCTTTGTGAAGCATTCAGTCGTTTTTTCCAGGTAGGTTTAAGTTAAAAGTGGCAGTTGATCATTGCTAAAACAAGCCTCTCACAGGTTTTTAGCTTTGAAGAACCTCTTAAAAACTCATCTTTTATACAGAATAGTTGAGAAATCTCTTCCACCTTGGTGTTGAAATTTTACAGATATGCTATGCCCAGTACTATAGACCCGGCCTTTCAGTTGATTCTCAGTTTGAAATGCCATTGCTGTGTCATCCAGGGCCCGGGCGGGGGGGGGGGGGAGGTACTCCATTATAT
This sequence comes from Pachyseris speciosa, assembly GCA_016490735.1. Taxonomy (NCBI): domain Eukaryota; kingdom Metazoa; phylum Cnidaria; class Anthozoa; order Scleractinia; family Pachyseridae; genus Pachyseris; species Pachyseris speciosa. The sequence continues at coordinate 23,161 of JAEMWC010000011.1, forward strand.
GGGCTATATAGGCATGTGCGGCTCCAAAGGGTATGGTTTTTTAGCCGTTTTTGTCTGAAATAGGGTATCGATTTTGACCATTTTGGTCTGAAATAGGTTATGATTTGTGCACTCCAGTCTTTAATAAATTTGATATGTTTTTTCGAAGAAGCTATTTCTTCATAACAAAAGCCATCCCTTTTTGTCTTATAATTTTGCTTACGCAAACCGTGTAGGTGAAATAGGTCTGAAATAGGGTATCGAATGTTTGGTCAGGTCTGAAATAGGGTAGGGAAAATCGCAGATTTTGGTCTGCAATAGGGTAAGGGTTTTAGGAAGTGGGCCTCACACCCCCACCCAAAGTTTCTGGGAGTACCCCCCGGGGGGGTCCAGGGCCCAGTTGTTCGAAGTATGGTTAGCGCTAACCGGGGTTAAATACCGTGACAACCTATAGGTTTTTAATACATCTTAACCAATGATGTGCGTTAACCATGCTTCGAGCAACTCATCCCAGATATGGAATTACTGAAAAGGGGTCTATGATTGCGTTTGCAAATTGCAAAGCGTGTTTGCAAGTTCGTTTGTTATGCGCCGGCATGTGAACCTCTTACGGAACCATGCACAACTTGAACGCTAAATCATTTGCCCCGGCATTTGCCCCCGGCATTTGCCACATTTATCAAGCATAAAATGGCCACTGCAACTGGAAAGTGCAGTCAACGGGTTTCCTTTAAATCATCGTATCTCAACTGAAGATCACTTCTTCAGACTTGAAGGAAGAACGGGCCAACACGATTCAAACTTTAATTCAAGAACGAAAACATTACGGGAGAATACGCAAGCAAAAGCAGGGGACTGCCTGCTTAATAATCCTTACTAAAGTGTACCTGAAATTCATAGATGTACATAACAACTTTTTGAAATATATTTACTCAACCTTTTCATATTCCAAACGTTTAACAGGAGGAAGAGCAATAAACGAGTTGAACCGGAAGGAGGGCACGCATCAAGGTATTTATTCTGCACTCTGTTTCATAGTTCTAATCGTTCACCTTAATTTTTGCTGCCTGTAACGACAAAATAATTTTCAAAGAAGTTGCTCCTTACAGCGGTTTTCAATTGCCGGAGCATCGAAAGTAAATTGCGGTTGCTTTGGTTTTGCATTGCTTCGCTCTGTGATTGGTTGGAAAAACTCGCGCCACTTTCTCAACCACTGAGAAGATTTGCACTCGCGCATTTTCCCGCGCTTTGCGCCGGTTAAATGTAATTGCTTCGAAATCTGATCGGCTCATCGCACTGTTGCGGTCTGTTGTCAATGGTTGGAGCAATCGCTTTGGTCTGGTTTATCGACACTCAATTGAAAACTGCTTGAAAGGGCTGCTTGAAAGGAGTTTTAACAGTCGACTGTCTTAACCTACCTTCCGGTGCCACGTGACTGGCTTGGTGGGCCGCGCACTATTTTGCCGCCAAAATATTCCCTAAAGAACGCATGTTCTGCTTACAGTGGAGCCTCGACTTAACGAAGTGCCAAGGGACTGGGGAAATTGGTTCGTTATATCGAGGTCCTTTTCCGAACATTTTAAAAGATCGGGCTGAAGAAAATCGTTAGTTTTATCGAGGACTTCGTTATATAGAGGTTAGTAAAATCGAGGTTTCACTGTATTCTGAGCAAACCGCATTCTCCCTATACTCTCCGGCGGCTTTTTGTTGTCGGAAGCAGAATGAACGAATACTATTCCGTTCAGTCCGTAAACAGAATAGGTCTCAAAAGAAAACGAACGCTGTCCATTCCGAATATCGTTATTCTGGAATAGTTCCAAAAGTATCCACACTTAGCTTTTTCAGGAGCTTTTTACCCGGAGCCTCCATCTTCCATACTAACCTTCTCGTATATTTTTATTTTGCGTCCTACACTTATTAAACCCGTCTGTTTCCTTTTGTTTATTAAACAGAGTTGAACCGCCGCAGCCGGAGGCGCAGCCGCAACTGCAACCGCGGTCTCAACCGCAGCCTCAGCCGCAGCCGTATGTTGTGATTGTTGTTGACTAGCATAATGTCTTAAACCTGTTAAAGGACCTTACTACTACACCGTAATGTGGATGACCACGGTTCGTTGACCTACGACCTGTTTTCAGCGTGTTTCATTTTGACGTAAGCATTTGAGGTTGTTCACCGATACCTGTTGAACAACAACAGAAATTACAAGCCTTGAATTTTTCTTCAGGCTTTATTTTCACAACTGCGATGATCATTCAAATGTTCATTCTTTAATCTGCAGTTCAAATATATGATTTCCATATATTCATCAGTCTCAGAATCTAAAACAATAAGCTGAAGAAGTCAAGTAAGGAAATTCGAATTCAAATTAAGGAGTTGTCTTCGTCCTTTGTCTCAATTCCAAAAGAAAAAAAAGAACGAATTCTTGATTAATTGACTGATTGGTCGATTGACTGACTGACTGACTGTTTTGGTGGAGTGGATGGATGGATGGATAGATGACTGAATGACTGAGACGAAGAAATAAAGAAAGAATCCATTTCTGACTGCGATTTACTACACTTATCTGCGTTATGGTCGTGCTATCAACTATGCCGGACCATGCAATCTCTTACATTTTGAAGTCAAGCCTCATTCCATGTTAGTTATATTTTTGATTGTTTGTGATGATTGAGCGCGTCAACTTTCTCTGATTCTCCGGCTGATATCCGCCGCAGACTGGGCTCAAGTGTTTGCAGTCGTACGAAACCGCTCTTTACGTACACGATTTTCTTCAAAATTGTCTTACAAATGAAAATGTTAGGCCTGGGTCAAACGCCATCGAAATCCACATGAGCGGAACTCAACTCAGCCAATTAACTTCATGTGAAACATACAGCGCTTGATCCAATTAAGTTCGACTGATTTTATTAACTGAATCGGCTGAGAAGTTTTTCACGGCCAGTCCAGGTGGGAATAGCGGCCTGGGTCAAACGACGATGCGATCTTCACATGAGCCGAACCAAATGCAAATGATAACCACGCCAATTTACAATTCGGCGTCGATATGTTTATTTTCGTGGTCTGGCTAAGTACGAAGTTTGTCTCAACAGGAGGCGAACTTATTATTAACAAATTTGGGTCAACCTAAAATGTAATTAAACTCGGTGCATGAGCACTGCGGGATTTGACACTGGCTAAGGAAAATGAAAGGAAAATAAAGCAAAGTTGACAATTTGTGTTTCAGCCGGCGAACGGATGATGTTGTTACTGCCGGAGTGTCAGAGACTGTAAATGAAGAGACTCCAAACAGGGAGACTTCAAATGGGGAGACTTCAAACACGAATACGAGAGCCAGACTTGGGGAAGGTGAAGGACGAAGCAATCGTGTCTCTGATGAGGAATTGCGAGAACGACTTACCAACTTGAAACCGGATGAGAATACCAACGAGAAAGGTACAAGAATAAGAACAGGTATCCGGCGTAATTTTCCGCGATTCGCAAAGAAACCTTAGTGAAATTCCGTTCGTTATTTTCCTTGCAGCAGGTCAGCTAACAACTGAAGAAGTTAACTTCCACAATCAAGGAAACAGGAAAGCTCACAGAACACTTGATTACGAGATTGACCAGCTGATAGTCAGAAGAGGGCAAGAGTTTGACATCACGGTGAAGTTTAACAGAGATTATAATCAAGAAGATGACGTCATTGTGGTACACTTTTCAACAGGTAGGCTTTCATTATTCAGTGGCTACCATTCGCCTGTTGATAGGCTCCTTGTTAGCCATTTTCAAAACGTGTAAGGGCCTTGGAACGAATCCAACCTTCATTGAAAATCAATGAAATTAAACTAAATCAATTCTCACATGTCTGCAAAGCCGCCAGAAAATATGCATTAAAACTTGAAAATAACCCATACAAATGTCTCTATTTCGGCTGTTGTATCCTTCCAAACCATACAGTCTCTAATTTTCACAATTTTCAAAAGCTTCAAACTTGGTTAGGTGACCATTTTTGAGATGCTCTTTCAATGCAGTGGAAAACATTTTTTCAATCGATAAATTTTAAAACCTCATTCCCAGGCCCTTACTCGTTGCGAAAGTGGCTAATTGTGGTGTTGGACGCAACAAGAACGCGGCGAAGACGTGGCTCTTTTCGTTTCCCTATTCTTTCACTGTAGCGTGATTTTTTAGGGTGATAGAAATGAACATAGCTCTGAACAAAACTGAAATTTTCATCGACGCGTCTTTTAAGAAACCCAGCTAGATGTAAAGCCTGGGAAATTAATGGCTTGGCAGCCTGGGCCGGGTTGTTCAAAAGCTGATTAACCCTAATCCAAGATTAAAAATTAACCAAGGAGTTTATTTCTCTATCCACAAATGTTGTTCAACGCTGATATTCTGCAAAATTTTAGATCAGAGAACTTCAATCCTGAAATGAAGAAAGCATAAATAAAACTTTCATCCAAAAGTTAAAAACTGCAACCAAAGTTTACACTAATCCTGGATTAAGTTAATCAGCTTTTGACCAACCTGTCCCTGGTGCCTAAACTCGCTGCCAGTGGTTTGATGAAGGTCATAAAGACAGTGCCGCGTAAGTTACCTGACAATTTGATACTTTTTGGTGATTTTTGATTAAGCGAAGTCGTTTGAATAACGGTATAGGTTTATTTGGTAAATTTTGATAGAAAATTATACGTCAATAAATTGCAAATTTGGTAAATTACCACATAGAACTTTAAAAACATCAATCAAACTTGTTTGTTTCTTCGTCTTTGTCGCGAGCTGCTTTTAATAGCACAAATAAGAAACCTGAATGTCCAGAGGCGTAGCTAGTATGAGGCCAGCCGAGGCACTTGCCTCGGTAAAATGTTAAATTCATGGCATTTTTGTTCCTTATTGTTGTGTGTGTTAAAAAAAGCTAGGCTCTCTAGTTTCGAAGTTCCTTTAATAGGCTATACATTGAAAAATAATAAATGAATAATAAAGAATTTTTTTTCTTTTTACCGGTATTTATTGCCTTGGTAACAATTTACGTCTGGCTAAGGTCCAGAAATTCTTAAGCTTTGCATGTCAACATGGTAAGTGAGAAGCTCATGCCTCACTACTTAGCTTCCCAGGAGAGAAGAAATGCTTTATTACAAATTGGCAAAGGAAAAACGTTTGGTCTAGCCTCCCACACAGTCGTTTTTAGGGGACTCGTATTTCGCCTCCTCCCCAGGAGGTGAAATACGAGTCCCCTAAAAACGACTGCGTGGGAGGCTACGTTGGGTCTAGCTGTGAAGGGTTATGCAAGCGTAATGATTTTATACTGATTCTTGAGAAAATTATTGATTGCTAGTGGGATTTTTACCGTACTATGTTACCGATATCTTCCAGGCAAGCAACCTCAGGAAAGCAAAGGATCCCTTAAGCGACTCAAAATCGGCCAAGACGAACTGATTCCTACTAAGTGGGGAATGAAACTCAAGGAAACCAGTGGAAATACTGTTCGCCTGTCAATCATGGCTTCTGCAAAGGCCATAACTGGTGAATATGAAGTGTTTATAGAAACGAAAAGCACGGATTCATCTGGAGAAACAGTTACTTCACGATACCAGCACAAGGAACAAGTTTATATTTTGTTCAATGCTTGGTGCAAAGGTAGGGTATGATCAGGCTCTGGTAGCACCGTCTCCATTTTTGACGCAAGTGATTGGTCGGTCAGGAATACCTGGGCCTGGTTGCTCGAAGCATGGTTAGTGCTAACCAGGGTTAAATACCATGACAACCTATAGGTTTTAACATATCTTAACCATTGGTTAGCGCTAACCATGCTTCGAGCAACTCAGCTCTGGTTGGTCGCAGTAACCCGGTAACACAACTTTCACGAGATCAAAATTCCAAAAGAGCCCCAGACACAGTGATAACATCATAAGTTAACACTTGATGATATACTGATGAAGACAATTGTGTTAGAAGGTGAGTGGGCTGCCTGTGTCATATCTAACTCGAAGTATGTTTGTGAGAAGTGTCTCGAAAATGAGCTAGTGTGTAGTATAGGGCGTATGCACGCTACGTCATCACCGCCACGTCGGTCTACCGTAAACAAAAGATATTTCATTAGCTTCTTTTGTTATTGTCCACCAACATGGCCGCCAAACCATTGTCATTCGAATCCCTGGAGACTGGTTGCATACCTTCTATCCCGTGAAATCCACCAGAACTGCAATCCCTGGGTATGACACTTGGATACAAAAGCGAAGATTTCATCAGCTTGGCTAAAAAGAGGACCGGCCTTGTTCATCAAGCCTGAAACCATTAACATTGCTTTTTCTAGATGTTTGCAATTCGTACTTAACAACTCTTTTAAAGTTCCCATCGTTGGTAATTACATTGTGTGGATTGTTTGTGTGAGTAATTCAATTGTATTTTATGTGTGTCCAGTAAATAGTGGTAGTATTGTAATTAGCGTAAATACCACATCGTAAGTAGTGTTAGTATTATAAATATAGGTCGTTTGCAGCCAATCTCTAGAGACACAGATAACAATGGTGAAACGAACAAATGCTGGTGGACGAACAAAAGGAGCTAATGAGAGATGTATTGTTTACGTCCACCAGCATGGCGGCGATGACGTAACGTGCAAACCACCTATATGGCGCGCCGTTTGTTTCAAAATCAAAAAACAAAATTAACATTGGTTTTTGGTTGCACCAAACTTTCATTTTTTCTAACTTTTGACTCGCTTGTCTTATATGGCTAACAAACTTAAATTGGGTGACTTTGCAGAAGATACAGTTTACATGGAAAACGAAGAGGAGCGTAAAGAATATGTGCTTGCAGATTTTGGCCTCATTTGGAGATCTGACAATAGGCCTTGGAAGGGAGTCCCATGGAAATTTGGCCAGGTACGTGGTACAACATGCGGAAACTGTAAAGTAAGAGGATTACTTTAAACTCACGTAATCCTTGAATGAAAGAGAAAGCACAGAAGTGCAAAAATGTCCATTGTGGCAGGTATTGGTTATGGGGTGTTGGCGTCACGTTTCCGGAGGCTGTTCGCTACATCGTGACGTGTTTTGCATCCTCATATTAGACGAAACACCATTTTCTTTTTGTCTCTCAAGGCTCCCGGAAGGTACATAAGTGGATAAAGCCGTTTTTGAGCGACGTACGTCAACCGGAAGTGGGAATTTCTCATATTTTGGCAGTGGTTGTGCACAAATTTTCGAATAAATCGTCTTTATTTGAGTAAAGACACTTAGTAATACAAATCTGGTAGCGCCAAGACGAAATAGGAAGAGAAAACGCCTCACTTCCGGTTGAACTACGTCGCTGAAAAACGGCTTTACTTAAACTCCCTAATGTGTTTGAGATTGCAAACTTGGATTCTATTTACTGACTCAAACGTGGAAAAAGGAGCAAACGTTAGGGGAGCCTTTGGTTCCCGTACGGTCAAAACGAAACAATACAAGAAAACAAAACAAAGTAGAAAAAAAAAGCAACAACAATAATAACAATGATCCCCAAATAATCAAACGAAATTTGAAAAAAGCAGACAGTGATGAGAGGTGTTGCACTAAAATGATTATTTAATTTTCACTTTTGCTTCTCATTTTCAGTTCGATGACGTGGCTTTGTTCAGTTGTCTGTGGTTGCTGAATAAAGCTGAACTCTCTCCTTCAGGAAGGTCCAGTCCCATCCAGATCTCGCGAACTATATCAGCGATGGTAAAGCTTGGTTTTCACTAGCGATGCAAGCATAAGCGCAAGCACAAGGAGAAGGAAAAATTTTGATCCTTGCGCTTATGCCTATGCTTGCATTAAGCCCGTTTTCACGGTGAAGTAAGCTCTCTTGTGCTTGCGCTTATGCTCGCGCTTGTGCTTGCGTCGCTAGTGAAAACCAGGCTTAAGTGAAACTAGTTAATTACATCACCACGTCCATAAGAACGTCCATAGGTTGCTTCAAGAGAAACTGAGGGATGCATGCAAGCCCCTCGGCTCCATACCTGGACGTCCATCGATATCTGATTTTAACACCTGGTCAGTCAAGGCGGTGCGGTCAATTTCGAGTGACGACATATTACGCCAAGGAATAAGAATAGAATGGCTTTAACTTGACAACATTTTCTCTTTTTCTGTTTAAGGAATTATCATGGTAGCAAGACGATTTAAATGTACTTCTAGGTGGCTGCGGTTTTAAGGCATTTATGTTTAAAACAGCGAAAATGAAAACACAATTCCAAACCGATCGCAAATCTCGTAATCTGCATGAATCGAGATGTTTCCAAAGTAAAAGAAAAATTCCAAAATGAAAGAGATCACAGTTGAGATGTTTCGGCAGCAGTTAGTATATAGGTGGTTTGCAAAGAGTTTAAGAGAAGACGTCGTCGAAGCCTTTTTTCTGATACCACTGAGCTAGCCTGTGCTCTATTTACAGCCCGTTGTAAAGTTCGAAATGCAGTGAAAAGAAATTGAGCCCCTCTTCAACTCATCCTTTTCCGAGGTCCCTGAAATGGGGTACCGGCGTTTCGTTTTGTAATAACAGACAGGAACTGTCTTTCTATACACACTGTATACAGGCGAACTCAAGTAACCAGGACGGAGGTGTTCTGCGAGGGCGTTGGTCAGGTGATTACGAAGGTGGTACCAATCCCACGTCATGGGTAGGAAGTATAGAGATTCTGGAGCAGTTCTGGAAAACAAAGGACACTGTGAAGTATGGCCAGTGCTGGGTTTTTTCTGGATTAGTGACAACTCGTAAGTAACACGTTTTAGTCCGGTCAAGTCTGTATCGGAAAGAGATGGAGAGCTATTTTGGAACCTGTTAACTTATGCACATATTATTAGCTTCTGTTCGAGAGCTAGTCAAGAATCCAACGTCCCAGTCGAAAGTTGATACTAGGACCTGAAGCGGTAAGCACAGGAAGTGACACAATGAGGGACCAAATTATTCAATGGAACAGATTTGAATTTGGCATTAATATTTTTATTATTACTTCCGCCCCCGCCATTGAATAAATGATCGTTACTTTAAAACCCGCATGAAAACATAGAACTGAAGTAAGCGTCCTGTCTACATGGGATGCGCCATTTTTTTTTTATTCCATGCAGAAACATATTTTGGTGGGCTATTAACAACGCTGACCATGGTGGTACTTTTTTTTTTAAATCAGCCTTCTGTCTTTTCTCCCAGATTTGTTTTCTATTTGACTAGTTACCTAGTTACTTCCTTTGCTCGCCAAAACTTTCTGATTAGTTTTCGTTTTCACTTCTAAAGCACCGATTTAAAATAAAGGTTATGGTGATGATGATGATGATGATGATGATTATGATGGTGGTGGTGGTGGTGGTGGTGACGATGAATGATAATGATGACGAGGACGATGACGACAATGATGAAGCTGGTGTGGATAATGATGATGATGAAGATGATGATGATGACGACGACCAGGAGGGATGAGTGGAAACGGCATGTCTATATTCAAACCTCACTGAATGTTGAAAATATTAGTGGCCTTTGCAAATAACATAAAGCAAAAATACGAGAGATTGTTTCAAGTTTCTAATTAGCATGTCGCATTGCAGTTGTGAGAACGTTGGGAATCCCAACAAGAAGCGTCACAAATTTTGACTCAGCACACGATACAGACATGAGCATGACCATTGACTTCCATTTCGACGAGAACAAAGATCCAGTCGACCACTTGAACGACTCCATATGGTATGTATCACCATTCCAATTCCAACAGAACTGATATGTTGTGCGTATACTTGACCATGGAAAACCTAGCGCCATGAGTAGAGAAAATCTGCTTGCTGAGACAACGCCTTGAAAGGCTGTTGTGAGCTAAAACCGCAGCATACGAAAGTTTTCTGCACATTCTGGTTAGTATAAAATTTTGAAATTTTATTGTTAACTGTACAACGGGCGAGTTCTTTAGCAAGTTCACATGTGGATGGCCACAACACAGAAAATTTACGACCACAGTGCAAAGGTGGATGGGGGAACTTCATTAGCGCTCTTATCCCTCTGATGTAGCGCTGTTTTCGCCAGTGATAATCGCCGGAAAAAAGGCACAATATACGCCCGCTACCTTAAGTCCCGTATCAGTTTTCCGTTCCCCATTTGAGTTTCGCAACGCTCTCATGCGATGATGTTTGCCCCGTACGTTTCAAAACATTTTTGAATAATGAATGAACTGTAATCTAATGAACTCATATCATCTTGCGATGATTCTTACTGCAAGGGTCTTCATTCTAAATACTCTGTTGATACACTGTTAGGAATTTTCACGTGTGGAACGAGTCATGGTTTAAGCGTCCCGATTTACCAAAGGGTCATGATGGATGGCAAGCACACGACTCCACTCCCCAAGAGTCTAGTGGAGGTTAGCCCGGCCTCTTATTTATCCACAGAAACTGGTTCTCTATTCGCAGAATAGGTTGATTTTTTTTTGTTGATTTTGGAACTGTACAAAATGAAGAAGTGGGTGTTCTGAATAATTTTGTTTTCTGGCATTTTGCATTTCAGTTTAAGAAATGACGCAACTTAAAATTCTAAATGCGAAATGTTAGCCTTATCGAACATAATTACCCATACTAAAAATATACCCATATAAATAAAAATATACCCATACAAATATACCGTCTCAGCAAAGAATATCCGGTTATCAATGGTTCCCTCACGAACCGTCTGACAAGTACCAGTATCTGTTATGTACAGTATTTGCAATAGAATATTTGTTTCTGTGTGATATTTGTATCATTATCCCTGAAAAACCACGAGGGGTGGAGGATAATTAAGCTGTTATTATTATTATTATTATAATTATTATTATTATTATTATTATTATTATTATTATTATTATTGTTATAATTAATTAATTCATTTATTCATTTATTTTTTGTGTGGTCATGTACTGACCACTTGGTTGTCCCCAGTTGCTAGTTTTGCGTCTTTCTTGTTTATGGATGAACATCGGTTTTTTAAAAGGTGTTGAAAGAAAAACTTGTAATTAAAATAATCTTGCGAATTAAGTAAGTATTAGAAAGAATTTGAACTACTTTTTATTTCATTCTTTGTTTGTTTGTTTTGCAATATTTTAAAACTCCATTTAAGGCGTGTACCGCTGTGGCCCTGCATCCCTCAACGCCATCAAAGACGGAGAGGTGTATCTGCCTTACGATACTGGTTTTGTCTTTGCTGAAGTAAACGGGGATATTGTTTACTGGGAAGTCAAAGATGACGGTTCAATGAAGAAAACATCCGTTCAAAAAGGATACGTTGGGAGTTTGGTTGCCACAAATGCGGTGGGGGAGAAAACCATGCAGGATGTCACCGACGGGTATAAGAACCCCGAGGGTATGTCTGTCTAATATGTTTCTGCCTGAATGACAGACTGACTAACTGTCTGACTCGGCTGCCGATTTTCATGCTTTGTCTCTGTGAATGTCTCAGTGATCAGTGACTCTGTCTGTCTTTCTGTCTGCCTGTCTGTCTGCATGCCTCGCCTCTGAAAAGGTCTCAATAATGTCTTCTTGAGTATGCCTGTATGTCGCTCGAAACATTCTTCACCTTATCAAGTCAGTTGATAATACCTAGGGCTCGTTTTCAATCCCCGATGTAGCCCATAGTTTCCTTGGGAATTAGAGAATAAACCCCCTTATCGTTCAGTCTGCCTCTCTGTTTATCTGTCTACGAATGTTTGGCTTTTATCCAGTGAGTTGATCAGAGAGATACGTTGGCTGATGCTTCGAACCGTAGCTCTTCATCGGAACTACTCAATAAATGGCAGGTCTTGTGTGGTTTATTTAGTGGGCAGTGGAGCCAGTACACTGAGGTGGAAACATGGTAACATGAAAAAAATAATAATAAAAAATAGTTAAAATTGCTCTCTGGTTTACAGGCTCTGAAGAAGAAAGACGAGCGGTGAGATTGGCTTTTGAATTCAGCAGCCGTGAAGAGCACGATATTTACGAAATTCCCCAAGCAGACGATGTTGATTTTCGCGTGGAGGTGGATAATACAGTTTTCGTTGGCAAAGATTTTGATGCTGCAGTTGTCATAGAAAACAAATCGGAAGTAACCAGGGAAATTGAAGTCAACTTCACATCTGTGATGAGCTTTTACACTGGTGTTCCTGCCAAGAAGTTGAAGTCTTACAAGCTGAAGTTTCTTTTGAACTCCCGAGCAGGTAATTTCATCCGAAAACGTCCGCCTAGGCCGGCGAAGGTACATGGACACTTGGTTTTTAGCGACCTTTTTAGAAAGCTTGAGTTTATCTCAGGAGAAATTGAAATCAATCAAGTGTCGGTGTAGTCTAACCAGGGGTAGCACTCTCTACTAATTGGGGACATTTAAGAAAAGGATACAAAAACAATTCATGTCAAACACCCCACCAAATTACTTGGAATAGCTATTTGCAATAATTCTAAACATAGATATAATGTTTCAGTTATTCACCAACAATGTTCACGAACAAACTTTGGAGGCCAGTTGTTACATTGGACACAGTTCAAATCCAGATCTCTTGGAAAATATCGTCGCCATAACTGTAAGCAAGAAGGTTTATGAAGTGTCACTGAGACAGTGACGTTCCATGCGAAATTCATGGTGCATGCACAGCGGTATTGTCACAAGAGCATCGTCAGCAGAAATGAACTGATTACTTCGCGGCTAATAGACCTTATTCGTATTTTCCGTAATGAGCTGGAACTAGCGTGCACACGAAGCTTGAACAGGGGAATCTTGTCATACGTAAATGTTAACCCCGCAAGAGCCTCTACTTCGTGCTAGATCCAGTTCAATACCGAGAATACAAATATGGTCTATTTGTCACGTGACCCTTTGGATCACATGCACAAAGTGTGATTAATGACCGCGGCGTCTTGTGAAGCTCCTATAATCAATAACAGCGAATTAATGCTTCAGAACATGTTTAATTGTGATTTCTAGTGTCTAATTTTCTCTGTCAAGATATGGTTTCAAAGGAGGTGAGGAACTCAATAGGTGCAAACCAAATTAAGCTAGTAAAACGTTCACTTCTTATTCAGAGAAAAGGCTCGTTCTCACGATTGAAGTCAGTGATTACCTCGACAAGTTGAATGCCTGTGACTCAATCAAGTTGTATGTGGATGGTTCAGTGACTGAAACAGAGCAGGGCTTTGCTACTCAAAAGGTCGTCAAACTAGAAAAGCCAGAACTCGAACTGAAGGTGAGTCGGCTTCTATTTGATGGTTATACGCATCTCGTAACAAACAAAAGATGTCTGTTGCCTGCCGGCACAATGTATACGTAGTTGTAACGTAAGTATTCGCCCTTGTTTCATTAAAAGGATAATGAAATTCCCAGTTCCCGGAAAATTGTTAACGACTAAAACAGAGCTCGAGGACTGGCATAAAAATGAGGCTTAGACCTTCAACACGTTTTCCCGAAACATACTAAGGTTATTCGTTTTTACTTTTAATTTGACCAAAATACAAGAATGCCAGTCTTTCTTTGTGATGGTGAAACGTCCAAAAATATCGAAAAACGTTTTTTCCTGCCATTTTAGTGTGCCCTATAGAACTTTTCTTATTCCTTTTCATCTTTTAAAATGGCGCGTTTTCATCTTGAGGGAGAAAGAAGTGGCTTTGAACTTTGAGAGAATGCAGCCGCCATTTTGTAGTGAAGAGGTCGAAAGACACTTTGTGCGAGAACATTTCCTGGCATAAAGCATGGTGTAACATCGGAAAACGGGTGGACGCCGCGCTCGTGACCACAGATATCAAGTCGGATGGATATTCATTCTCCATGAGCATGGGGCTCCCTTCTTGAGGGCCTAAGGAGCTGAGCTGTGTCTTTAAGACTGGGAACAAGTTTGTTTTCCTTTTGCAGATCCTAGCGGTAGACAACAAGCTAGGGAGTTTGTATTCCGCTCATGGTTGTTTGTTTGCTTCTCTAGTCTTCAAACTTTTTTTCTGTTGTTTCGTTGCCCCGAACCAGGCATACTGCTGTTTTCTTTCGCAGCCTGTAGGACCACTGCTGTAGAATTTTGAAGTACGTAATTACCGAAACCGTTCTCATCAGTATGCCACGAGCTGTTGCCAACAAAATTCAAGCGTCACTTGTTTCCAATGTAGAGTAACAAGTGGCAACTGAAAGTGCCAGTGTGATACGCAAATCACGAATAACTCGTCCCTCTAATTACTTTGTCATTAATTTCATAAATTGACATAAATATCACGGAAGGTGTTAGTCATCATGGTTAGAAATACATGTAGTTGCGAAGTTAATCGTTTGTCTCACGATTTAGTCACCTAGATATGGATCGCGACGTTTCGATCGTTGTACTGCTGGTACATAATACGGGGAGGCTCCGCCCCAAGGTCCGACCCCTTACTCTTTTATATACCATTTTTGACAGTAAAAGTACCCCTTTCGTTTACCTTCCATGGACAACTGGTATCCCTTCCGTTTACCTAAAACAAGAAGTATTCTTGTCATTTTCATGCACCTTTCAATAACTTCAAACAGTACAGTCATAAGGTATGTGTGTTCGAAATATGTTAATGAAAGGCAGATTCCCCTGGCCTTTCATATACTTAGACCCGTGAAATCCCTACCCTTTGATATACCTGAAACGTGAAAAAGGTACCCATTTCGGGCGGAGCCTCCCCGTATAGGCCATTATAGGGAGTATTCCCCCGGGGGGTCTGGCATCAGGCGAAGGTGTTGAATGGCTGTAAATCAATTTCAGCTGCACGGTGGTCGATAGCGATCGGTGCGTCTCGATAACCGACCTAATAAAGCTGGGAGAGAAAGGGCATGCATCTTCATTTTATGAACAGCTCACTCGATCTTCCAGAACTGACTCTAGAATCTGATGCCGAGAAATGTGCAATGTCCAGTGTTCGTTTGATTTTCTTACGCAGACTGTTCTCATTTACTGGGCGTCTTACTCAGTAACGTGCATCCCTTCATTTCTTTCCCTTTTCATGTTCCCTCCACACTTAGCTTATCGAAAATGTCTAGTTAAAGTGAAATTCCGTCCACACTCGCACAGTTTGAAATCGCATTCTCTAGATTAATGGACTCTTCTGAAGACGATAGCTATCTTATGAAAACGCAAAAAAGGAAAGAAAGAAAGGGCATTCTAATATAAGTATTATAATTTTCCTCTGGTTTTATAGACGTCGCCTGAATCAGAACTGAAAGTAGGTGAAGAAGTGACGGTGACGGCGTCGTTCAAGAATCCTTTGCCGATACCGCTCACAAAGGGACAGTTTCACGTGGAAGCTACACGCACGAAACCCAAGACAATGGTGATCGATTGCAAGTGAGTATTGTTCCCCGATTCCAAAACCATGTTAACGCTTTCGGACGCAATGTTGACGCAGCATGGTTTTAAATAAGATATACCTATCGCCAAGTGCCAACGAGCAAAGATTTCAGCTATAAGCGCGCGCTGTTTAATTTGAGTATTAATTTCCATGAATTACGCTAATTTAAACAGAATGGGGCATGCTCACCAGGCTTCAACAGTTGAAACTGATTGGGTCGCTGGCCGATTTCAGCACGTTAGATCGATTTGATAAGCATTTGGCACGCTTACCAATTGAGTTTATAGCGATTTCGAGTTACTTCGAACTTCAAATGAGTGAAGGCTTGCACTGGCACGCTGGCCGATTTCGAGTTAAATGAGTGGCTCGTTGGCCGATTTTTGAGCTTGCTAGCTCGATTTGGAACACGCGGGTTCCCAATTTGCAAAAGTCACTTGATAAAGTGCACACCCGTATTTAATATAAAAACTATAAGATTAAAACTCAAAAAGCACCTTTTGCTGAACTCTCGTCGACGACTTCACCTCCGACTGGCTACGACTTGGACCACGAGGACAGATCACCACAACGGACCACGAGAACGCACGGAAGACTTAAATAATACCAGGTGAACAGATGGCCAATAGGCCATTTCGGAAAATACCATAATACTCTTTGTTTGTCCACCCAGATTTTGCATAAGCATTTTTCCAGTTTCTCTTGGGACTTACAATGGTCCCAAGAGAAAACAAAAACAATGCTTATGCGAAATTTGGGTGGACAAACAAAGAGTATTATGGTATTTTCCGAAATGGCGATTGGTGGAAGACGGAATAACCACGGGACTCACAAACACGCACATGGCTCGTGGATTCTCTGTTCTGTATCACGTGTTCGCTCGAAAACAATCTTCTGTATTACGTAATAAATGTTACCTTACAAACGGATCCAACATGTTGATGCAACATCGTCCAACATTGTTGAATCCAACATGTTGCACTCGTTTGGCCACCATGTTGCGATGTTGCATGATTTGGATGATGTTGGACGAAGTTTGATATCCATCAAACATCGTCTTCAACATCATCCAACATTTCTTTTGTTCTCAGGTGTGAACAACAATGTTGCATTCGTTGGCCACTGTTTTCAACAATGTTGAACGCGCGCATGCCCACTAAGCTGACTTTGCGGTATCTGTATTCACTGTTTATATTTGCGCGCGTTGCCGCGTGATTATTCAAGATACATATCACGAACGAGCAATTTTAATCTCTACGAAGAGAGCTCTAACACAAGCGATCTCTCTTAAAAAGAACCTTATGTTGCATCGCTTCGAGATTCTTTCAGTCTGGCATAATAATAATAATAATAATTACATATCAATAATATTAATTAATAATAATATTACAATTAGATATTTTTTTAAAAGGAAGCAGAAAAGAAAAACGGGATAAAATCGTTCCTATTTCATATAATAAATCATCATGATCATCATCTATCAAGACCTTAAACAAGAAATTGGGCGATCATTTCGATCGTCATTGGGGCTTTATTAAAGGTCTTGAGGCTTCAGAAATGACGAGTGCATTCGATTTGCCACAGAAAGCGTGTCTGCTAGGCTCTGAAACCATTTTAAAAGCTTTTGGGGAAGGACGGACAGGATGGAAAAGGATAGCAACTTGATTACAATTCTGTACTCTCAAAAAAGTAGACTACGATCAGTCCCTCTTTCGCCGCTTAGTTTGCCTAGCGTGAGGCTGAAACAAAACTGGAGCGAGTAAAAATGTCCGCGCGACATCTTTTCGCTCCCCCTCGTATCCAGATTTCGCGCGGACATTCTTACTCGCTCCGGTTTTGTTTTAGCCACACGCTAGACGAACTAAGCGGCGAAAGAGGGACTGCTCGTAGTCTACGAAAAGTCGGGCCACTGTTTTTTTTTTTTTTTTAAGTTTTCCCCCTGTTATAACATAAAACCTATTATATGCTTTGATACAGCCTCCTTAAATTTGAACACTTACTGACCAAAAAATATCGTTTCTCTTGACAGGGATCCGGTTGCTGTAAATGGAGAAGCCAAGATGGAAGCGAGGTTCACGGCGTCATCGCATGGAGGGCATTACATTGCCGTTAGTTTTCAGTCCAATGAACTGTCGGATATTCATGGAGCATATTTATTGACGGATCCGGGAGAGTTGGAGTGGTTAAATAACATTGCTGTATGAGTTTCTAGGGCGACATCTTGCATTTTATTATCGTCCCTCGGGACATCATCACAAAGCCCATGGTGTACAATCAAGCCGTCAAGTTATATTGCATTAGGCATCCCACTCGTTGGGATTAAAAATTACAAAATCCATGTTTTTTTCGCCGATCACAGCGATGAAGTTATAAAAATCAATTCCTTCGTTAACATTTTTTGAATCGTCACTTCCCTGCCAACTGGGATACTCATTCGCAAACCGTGTAATGGAAATGTGAATAAAGTGTTGTTGTTGTTGTTTGTCCTAGTGGCTTGCCAAAATGGTAATGGTAATGGATATTTCCCGCCTTTTCGGTAGAATGTAAGAGGATGCACGAGTGTCATCTTGTACTTTTGTAGAGTCACGAAGCGTGCAACCACATCACAGGCGCCACTACTTATCAGGATTAAAAAAAAACCCTGAATTTTCATCCACCACAGCGATGAAGTCCTTTTCCGCTGTCGGGCATTATCGAAATCCCCATGCAGCTCTTGCAGATTCTTTCTCTATACAAAGTGCACACGTAAGCAAACGAACTAGCCTGTGTAGTAGCCGTTGAAAAGGAATGTGAAGGGAAAGGGGATTCTCCCTTCGAGCGCCTGCCACACGTGCTACATACGAAGTCACTATTGTAGAAACTCCTGAAGATGTATTACGTAGCTTGTTCCGCACTTCTCCGTATTTATGCCTTTCGGGCATACAATCTATGAGAATATTTTATTTTATTAGCTTCGCCATAGGCAGGGTAACCACAGCAGCAGGTAGCCAATTACTGTGGGCCCATTTATAAAATTGCAATAAAAGAAACTAAGATGGATACAGTTAACGACAACCCGTAACGGCTTCCATTGTTTTACCCCAGATTTTCTGGGAAAATGGCGGTCCATTATCCCAGAGTCTCTCCGGGCATCCACCCACTGACCAAACAGCCCGAGGACTCTGGGTACGAGATTGGTATGATGGGGGTATAAAGCGCACAGACAATAAAGAGCAACAAACTTCAATCACTGGCCTCTGAAGCTCAACGAACGAGGAACGCGTATCACTACAAACAATACAAATGTAGCATCACAGGTTTGAATCTCCTTCATGTTCAATTTATTTCTTAGCATTATTTAAACTCACATGTACAAGAATTCAATAAAATAAAACTCCTTGATTTATTGGGAAGTAGTTACGTTAAACCGGATAAAACAATGCCTGGTGTCCCGACAATTTAAAATTAACTTATTTTTTAGTCTTCCTTGTCACAGCAATTAGTTTGTTTGCTTTTCCACACCTTGCACTGTTGGAAGTAATTTCTGACACAATAAATACGAGGGAATTTTGTAATTCCTCTCAATCAGGCCTTGTTTGCGTTTTTTTTTTTTCATGCGCTAGTCACTAAAACTGTCACTGTATTGGAATATGTTTTTCGCGCACAGAACATGACAATGAAGACCCTAATAATAAACCCCGAACTGCAGTACTTGTTGCCGTATTCCATCCCTCGTAATGGGCCAAATTCATTAAAACAGAAAAAGCAAAAAAAGTCGACTTATCTGGAACGGTATTTTAAACCGGTCAGGGAAAAAGCCCATTAATCAATAAAGGGAATGAAGAGTGCTGACTGGAGACAACAATATGTAAAATGGAAAGGTGGCTTTTCGGTTGGACTAACTAATGGTTTCGTGAGTTCACAGATAATAGAGAACCCTAACTGACAACAGTGGGATAGCATCGGAAATGTGAATGTATGTACCCCTAGCTTCAAGGGAGAAATACAAATTTACTGTAGGTGTTTACAGTAAGATTTGGAAAATGTACATAAAGGCTAGGAGATGGAGAGAAACGAAATACAATGCCAGTGCTGCCTTGCGAAGACCTCGCGGCGAGCTTAGTGACACGGGAGACCTGTGAAGACAAAGACAACAGCTATGCATAAACTGAGTTCCAAAAGGCAGTAAGCATGTTCTACAAACCATCGTGTTTACAGTCCTATGAGTTTGTTTTGGTTGGTTTGAACCATCTAAAACGTGGCCTTTTAAAACGATTTGTTTCTTGCGAGTTTTCCAAGTTATAAGCAACTGGTCGTTGGTTTTAAGGTCCGTGAAAAATACGCCATCCCAGAAAAATGCGGTCGTTTTCATGAACACTTAGAAATAAAAAAAAAAGAAAGAAAAGAAAAGAAGTCCAATTTTGCAAGGTGAAGAGAAAAGACAGAAAATGGAGTGAACTAGCGAGTGTAGATACATACCCTCTCTTAAATAGGCGCCCCAACTTGCCGCTAAAGGAGCCACTCTGACGACCTGTCAACGGTTAAATAACGGAAATGGTTAAAAAGTGCACTACAAAATGTACGATCATTCTTTCAAATATATACCACACCATAATTTTGTGGACAAGGAGCCGGAACAAGCATCTCTTTTTAATTTTAATTTGTGAAAACGTCCCCTCCAACTAGACACATTTTATTTTCAAACTGAAGAGAATACAATTTGCCATTAAGATTTTGAAAATATTCTGAAAAATCCAAACTACATTTCAAGCAACTGACTCATTTAGTCCATAACAGGAAAAAAACAAAGTGACATTCAAAACGCCATTTTTGGTTAGATAGTAACAATAACGTTATCGTTAAACTTACTGACAAGCGGAGAAGAATAATAATATTTCGTGGGAGATTCCTTGGAAGGACTTCCAACGTCTTCGATTTGCAAGGAAACCTGCAATAAAAGTACAAGTTAACGACACAACCAGCTCGGTTTAACCATCAAGACTTCGTATGCGCGCGCATCCACATACAAATAAAGATAGAGAAAGGTACTCTAACCATATTTAGAGGCCTGATAGTGTGGGGGAGTGATGTTCGGCGTTTTGAACACAAATCCAAGCTGCGTATATGTGGCCAAAAAACAACAACTTTTTAAGTAAAAAGCCGACGTGAAACGTATTCAGTCCAAGTTGCGGCAGGTTCTCAATTTCACTAGGGCCCAGGCCCTTGCTGCATAAGGTGAGTGGAAGTTTTACAGTTCAGCCCTGGTGGAACTACTAAGATAAGGCAGCTATATCAGCTCAAGAAAATCCTCCGGCACAACGAAAGTGGTTGTATAAAGCTTGCTTACATTAATAAGCAACTGCCAATCGTTGCCATCGAAACGTGCACCCTCCAGACTACAAAAAGCAGATCATTGCATTCTACACTGTTTTTTTTGTATGTTTTTGCCAATTTTGGCAGTGAGATTGACCTGCCCCAAGGTTATTGGTACAGCAGGTGTCCAAGTTACTCCCCCCCATCCCTTGTTCAAACAATTTAATTTTTACTCATAATGAGTTTTCGTTCAATATTTCTGCTTACCACGAAGCACTCTTCACAACAAGTTTGACTAAATTTTGTCGTTTTCCGGGTGTCTACTACCTAAAAAAAGCAAACGGGTTCTCAGAAATAAAGTTGGATTTTTTTCCTTTCCTTTTTTTCCCACCTGTGAAGGGTTCTTTCCTCTCCATTTTGGAATGACGTTGACTTTTCAGGAAAGAAGAAACAAATGTGAGAAAATGTTACGCACCTCTCCTTCGCGGCACTTAGCAGCATATAACTCTTCCATCTCTTGCAATCTAAAACAGGAGCACAGTATCATTAATGAACTCTTCTGAGAAAGAAGTGAGTGGCTAAGAACCTACTGTTCAAAAATAACACACCAAAATTAATGCTCAAATCTACGTTACAGGGGCAAGGCTGTCATTAAGGGCTGGGGACTGGGAGCAGGGAGGTGGAGGCTGGGAGTTGGGAGCAGGGAGGTTGGGGCTGGGAGTTGGGGCAGGGAGGTTGGGTTGGGAGTTGGGAGCAGGGAGGTTGGGGCTGGGAGTTGGGGGCAGGGAGGTTGGGGCTGGGAGTTGGGGGCAGGGAGGTTGGGGCTGGAAGTTGGGAACAGGGAGGTTGGGGTTGGGAGTTGGGAGCAGGGAGGTTGGGGCTGGGAGTTGGGGGCAGGGAGGTTGGGGCTGGGAGTTGGGAGCAGGGAGGTGGGGGCTGGGAGTTGGGAGCAGGGAGGTGGGGGCTGGGAGTTAGGAGCAGGGAGGTGGGAGCTAGGAGTTGGGAGCAGGGAGGTGGGGCTGGGAGTTGGGAGCAGGGAGGTGGGGCTGGGGAACTGGAGGAGGGAACTGGAGATGCGTACGAACCACAATGGGATCAGTCCAATAGAACCTTTGCAGAATCACTTGGTAGAGAAATAAAGTTACATTGGACTTTCCTGAGGAAAGAAGGGTACACGCTAGTGGACAGGTACCCATTGTGGACTTTAAAACGTGGTGCAAAATCTTTTCAACACAGGCGCCCATGGTAATATCTGAGCATCATGTGACCTATGCGACTGAGATATGTCGTGTTTATAGTACTATAAGGTGTTTGTTACAGTTTGAACCATCACTCAAGGTTCATTAGCATCGGTTTATCCGACAATAAACTTGACCTACTATTATATACGCAAAATAGGCTAGTGAAAGATGACACAACAAAATTGTTCAAACCTTAGTCTTAGCTGCTCTAGGGTTTCCGCAGTTTCTTCCGCGTCAAGTGGCACATCAATGGCCACACTCTGAAAGAAAAGACAACTATCAGCTGAGATGTACATATTGCTGGCCATTACACATTATACACTTGCAAGACAATGAGGAAGCAGGGTAACAAAACAATGGAATAAATGAGCTTCTCTCCCAAGTAAAAAGAAAGTCATCTGCAAACCATGGCTTTTTTCTACAAAGCGACACAGCAATTAATAATGGTGAGAAGACTGAGTGGAGTCCAATTCACTCTCACGATTAAACAAATGGGACTCCCACATTACCAATTAACCATATCTACGACAAAATTCCAGACAGAAATCGATAAAATGAACTTTAAATGGAGAATGATCCTCGCAGTTGTGAACGCAATTTATGCAATTGCGAAAAGATGCCTGAAAAAAAAAATGAACTTTCTTTTGCAAAAAAAAACAACAACAAAAACAATAAACAAACAAACAAACAAACAAAAATGAGCACAAACTCAGCCATTCGTTAACAATAAAGAGCTGTTCAACTCCAACTGTCTTATTACAGCGCGCGCAATGGAACACTTTTCAATTAGGCATAACGCGTACACTTTCCTTTTAACTCTTTCCCCTCCGGCTTACCAAATATCGTTCCTGTGGGAACGATGGCTTTGAAAACCTGCAACTTTCCCAAATCCCGAACTATGGTTGAAATGAACCACTGTCGTGGCCAAAGGTCACTTTTGTAGACTTCATCACCCTGGAAACTGACCTAAACTCCCAATTTTCATTTAATATGACTGTTTATTCTCTTGCAAAACCAAAATCGCCCTCGGACAACAGCAAAATTCACGCGACTTTGTCATGAAGTTTTGAAAAGAAAATTTCCTATTGATGTTAAAAGTTTACAATGGCGGCAAACTTCGACTTCAGTTCTTGCAATCTGTTTGACATTTTCCTGCTTACTTCTTTAGCACCACCCCAATAACGCTATTTGATTTCACTTGCTCTCACTGGTCTGCCATGTTCGCATTTGTGACCAAAGGAATTCTGGGATTTTCTTGGATAACGGGCGCATGTCAATCCGCCAATTTCTATTTCAGATATTTTTTTACAAGTGTTGAGCCACCCGGCCCTGCTGACAAAACATTGCACCGATTGCATTATTTAGAAGTTAACAATCAAACTTTGCCTATTGTTATGGTTTAAATTTTTTAAGACAATAAGCCTTTTGTTGTATGTCCGTAGGGATTTTTCCGTCCTGTTTCGCGAGATTATAATCGGTCAAATCGTGTTCAGTCGGAACTTGTCACTGATGACAAATTTTTCCCAACGGTAGCCTACTTAGGAAAAACGAAGACAAACTAACTGGGGGTACGTCAGCAGGTTTGACTAAGCTTTTGTCATACCGAGCACACATGTTTCGCCTTACCCAGCCTAACGACTAAAGTAAAAGTAACCGTACTTTACTTTTACTTTAGTCGTCTAGTATTTTTTTAGCTCATGTTTTAGCGACCTAGCGCGCGCTCACGTTTGTCGCAGGTTTGTCGCAGATTTGTCTTTAATCCCTGCGCGCGCGACGCTGTTCAAAGATAAACGGGGGCGGACCATACACTAATTAACAGTATTGATCTTTCAGTTGAAAAAGCCCATAAATTTTATTCATGATGCTTGCATATAAAACTCTCGTAAACGCAAGTTATAATCACTTTGATTGAGAGAAAGAGCAAAGAAACATGAGTAAGTTTTGTGAAGTATCGAAAGTGTTCGATAAGCGTACGGACGCGCACGGTCGTGTTCAGTACCTTGTTCGCTGGCGTTTCTAAAACTTCTTTCTCGACGATCTCTTCTCATAACGTGAGCGAAATGATTCTTGTCAAGTGACAAAAGCGGATTGATTGTTTTCAAGTGCACGCGTCTGTATAACCATTTACTCATTAGCATAACTAGTACTCACTGACCATTCATGACAACCAGAAAACAATGGAGTCAACTAAGCTCGAAGTTCAAAGACGCTCAGTTGCGCTTAAAAAATGTTACAGGTCGGTAACGTTTCTTTATTAGCAATTCGCAGAAAAAGCTGAAGAAATGTCTTCATTAGAACTTCATTCACGCTGCGCACAAGACCTGACAAAGGTTGGCGGCACGCGCTTTCTTCATGGAAAGTAGAGTTTTGTCAATTAATGGTTTGTTGACGATAAGAGACAAAGACGAGAAGACAATGCACAACGGCCATGAAAGCGTCCTTACCCCACCCAGAGAAGGGTGACATCTTGTGTCAACGAAGATTTTAAATCTCGCGCTCGGAAATTGCTAAGCGTCGGTTCTTACAAACTTTTGTTCTAGAAACAAAAGAGCCTCAAAGCTGCAAACAATAAAAAATTCCCATAAAAGGAAGTTAATCCAGTGCCATATCTACCAAAATTAAACACAAAGTTTGATATGAAACTCGCCAAAATTGCCATGCCAGGTCCCGGAATCCACTCACAAAAGGGCTTCAGACATAACTTCACTCCGTGAATTTCTATCACTCGCTCGAATACGTTGAGCGGTCCAATTCGTGTGAAATTGCTTCTCGCCTCTGTTTTCTTTCAAAGGATTGCCTCTACCCATCAACCCAGCTTTATGATGCCAGGCAGGGGGCTTCTGGAGTGGAAAATGGCTCGAAAAACACACTTATAAACAAATACGCAACGAATTGTAGCTGTAGTGTTCGTTTAGAAATAAACGACAGCTAGCGTGACGAGCGTGACATCAAAGACAGAGCCTTCGGTGTTGTGAACCAGCGAAATCTCCGCGGTAACCCCTTATATGGAGTAGCTAGGTCGATTTGACCTCCTACCCTTCAGAAATTGCAAAAAAGGTGACCAAATCGCCGGGGGAAATGAGTTAATGCTCCAACATAATTACATGTATAACAAATTCTCGAATCTCAGAAACACCGGTAACGTGGCCTGATAAATGTGAAACAGCCCGCAACCTTTTCCAATCAATTGCTACTTTGCTGACGTGTACATTGTATCTTTTGGGCGTTAGCTATTGTTGATGAAAGCAGTCAGAAACGTTCTGCAAGAATGCCATGATCATCTAAATGCCTTCAAATGCACAACACTTTGTTTGACTAATGCAACAGCCAACCTAATGAAATAGTCACTCAGGATCTTGTGTGCAAGTCACAGTAGTGCTAAAAACTGACTATTTCAAATGAACAGTACAAAAGCAGGTTATACATGTACCACTAAAACAGGTCGAAACTTGTGGACTGGCCATAAAAAATGTGCACAAGCTGAAAAGTGCCGGTATTACTAGCTATGTTTCACGTTTTACCTGGTTTCCACGTTCTTCCAGCTCTCTTTGTAACTGTTCTTTTTCTGTCCTAGCAGCTTCAAGATCATTTCTCCAACCCTTCCCGATGTGTTCAAACTGCAGTTTTGCTTTAGTGAGTGCAGACTGCTTCTCAATCAGCGACTGCTGAAGTTCGCGGTTTTGATTCAAAGTTTCCTCCGCCTTCTGAGTGAGATTTTCCTTTTCGTTCAGTGATTTTTCCAGTTCTTTTCTGAGGGATTCGGCTACCTCGTGAAACTTATTATACAACTTGTCTTTTTCCAATCTGCACTCTTGACATTCCTTTCGGAGAAAGTTTATCTCGTTCCTCAACTCTCTCATCGCCTCGTCAACCTCTCTTCCACCTTCGACAGACCTTTGCAGACTTTCCTCAGCAACGCCTACTTTTTCTCGAAGTTTTGCGACCAAAGAGTCTTTATCCTTCACCAAACTTTCCACTTCCACCCTTTGATTATGAATGAATCTTTCCTTCTCGAGATGTTGTTCCCTGCTCTGCTCGAGTTCAAGCTTAAGGGATGCCAAGATTTGATCATAGTCCTTTTTCAATTTCAGGCGCAAATTCTCTTTTTCCTTCATGGTCATGTACAGGTCTTGTCGAAGTTTACTGTTGCCCATCTCAAGCATCTGATAGTTGGCTTGAAGTTCTTCGTAGAGCTTTTCTTCATCAGACTTATTTAGCATTCCAATTCTAAACTGACTGATTTCTTCGTTTAGCTTCTCTATGACTTGTCGCTTCTCAGTGAGCTCGATTTGGAGTTGTTCCTTCTGCAACGAAATAGAAGAGTTTGTTAAAGTGTCATTAACTGAGTAAAATAATTTCAACTGGACAAATGCACTAAACGCAACATAAAACAGGTTTAATAGTAATAGGACATTTTAGTGATCGTACTCTTATCGCAAACCTAGATTACTTTCTAAAGAAACCACGTCTCTTTCTAGTCAACAGAATTTGTTTCTGTGATAATGAATATGTGGAAATCATATATACTGCGGATCAAAGAATGCATATGTGAATGATCGTGGCAGTCACGAACACTACTCAAGCAGTAGTGAAAATAAAGCCTGGAAAAAATTCAGGCCTGTACGGGCTTTGAACCCATGACCTCTGCGATACCGGTGCAGCGCTCTACCAACTGAGCTAACAAGCTAACTGGGAGCTGGATCGGATCCCGTACAGGCCTAAATTTTTTCAGGCTTTGTTTTCATTACCGCTTGAGTAGTGTTCATGACTACGACGATCATTCACATATTTATTCAAAACTTATTTCGTTTTTTTTTCGTACTTTGATCACTAAACAGACTCGTGAATTGTTGAAATATCGTAATCTTGTTCCTCTTCTGAGTTTAGTTTCCTTTACGCTTGACAATAGACTGCCATGCACTATCAAGGGAAGTAGAAATTTGTACGTGATTTCTAGATAACAAGTCGGGAATTACTGCAAACAGTATTAAGCGAAACGACTTTACATTGAGGCAAGCAAGAAGCTAGAGAAATGTGAAGTGTACTGTGCAGCCAATATTTTCTAAGGCGAACTTACGGAACCAGCTTTAGCCGTCTGCGTAAGAGAAGATGTCCACCCTCTAGACTCTTGATGGAGCAGGACAATAGAAATCAAAGATGGAAAAAGTTTTCTGTCATAACCAATTATGATTAAACTAGTTCGTAACGACTCTAATGGAAAATACTCCGTTCCAATAATTTGTTTGTTGTTTCCGCATTGGTGGGCAAACGCAACTCGGCCTGTACGGGCTTTGAACCATGACCTCTGCGATACGGTGCAGCGCTCTACCAACTGAGCTAACAAGCTAACTGGAGCTGGATCGGATCCCGTACAGGCCTAAATTTTTTTCAGGCTTTGTTTTCATTACCGCTTGAGTAGTGTTCAATGACTACGACGATCATTCACATATTTATTCAAAACTTATTTCGTTTTTTTTTTTCGTACTTTGATCATAAACAGACTCGTGAATTGTTGAAATATCGTAATCTTGTTCCTCTTCTGAGTTTAGTTTCCTTTACGCTTGACAATAGACTGCCATGCACTATCAAGGGAAGTAGAAATTTGTACGTGATTTCTAGATAACAAGTCGGGAATTACTGCAAACAGTATTAAGCGAAACGACTTTACATTGAGGCAAGCAAGAAGCTAGAGAAATGTGAAGTGTACTGTGCAGCCAATATTTCTAAGGCGAACTTACGGAACCAGCTTTAGCCGTCTGCGTAAGAGAAGATGTCCACCCTCTAGACTCTTGATGGAGCAGGACAATAGAAATCAAAGATGGAAAAAGTTTTCTGTCATAACCAATTATGATAAACTAGTTCGTAACGACTCTAATGGAAAATACTCCGTTCCAATAATTTGTTTGTTGTTTCCGCATTGGTGGCAAACGCAACTCGGATGGCTTTACCGTGAAACATCAACACTACAAAGAATGACAAGACCGGAACCCCCCCAAAACCTTTATACAAACCTCCTTTGTACTGTTCTCTTTCAGCAAGGCGAACTGTTCTTCCAGCTTTTCATAATCGTTGGTTTTCTCCATCAAGGCAGCGTCAATTTGACCTTGCATGTCTTGCTTTACCTCCTCACTTTCTTTAACAACCCGACTTACTTCATTGTTTAATTGCTGAATTGATTTGGCATGTTCTGTGGTCATCCTTTCGAACTCGAGTTCCAATTCTCAATTTGCCGTTGCTTTTCTTCCAAGTTACCTAAAGATCAACACAAAAAGGCAAAAAACAAAGAAAAAACTTTATGTAGAAACTATGCTAAGATTCTTCATCAGAAATTTTTGAGAGATACAGGGCTCGAGACTAACTTTTCAGCTTACTAGCCCAGTGGCTAGTGAGAGGTTTGATTCACTAGCCGAAACAAATTTTTCACTAGCCAGACTTGTTTGTCAGACATTAATCCTGTCAAGCAGTTTCAGGTAGGTACTTTCTTTTCTAACCACAATACTGATGTGCAACTTATCAGCTTTTTAGAAATAAGTATGTTTGACATTTGAAAGTTTTATTAAAAAAAGTAAGTCTTTTTTTACAGCGTAAATTAAGTTCTTTAAAAGTTGAAGAGACACTGTGGTAAAAATTTAACATTATTATTAAACCAAACTAACTATGAAATTGGAATTCTTACGTCTGCTACTCAACAGTGACTAAACACAGCAGCTTAAACACAGAAATACATTTAAGACAGCGTATTTTGCCGTTTCAATCGTCTCTGTGTGTAGTTACCAGTGCGTGATGAAAAGAGAAACACTTTTGGAACCTTGCTTTCAAATAAATCATCAATAAACGGCGCATCATAAGCACAATTTCATAATGAAATTCAACATTTATAAGACAGAGTATTCTGCTGTTTCAATCGAATTTGTGCCCCTTGTAGAACCAGAGGTATCACAGTTTTGTTTGTTGTGACAGCACAAATTCAGTAACGCTCGCCAGCGCGCGATGAAAAGAGAAACACTTTAGGGAAAATGAGGCAAATCTCAATGACCAGCAGAAAATTGGGGAAATGCTGGGGAAGTAGTTCGTTTGTCGTTCATTGCATTATTATGAAAAAGAAAAAAAAAAAAGTAGAAAAGTGGGGGAGTGAAACACGAAAATTTTATTTATCAACGGAGTTGATAATGTAAATTGACCACCGTACAGGGATTCGATTAGCCGACGAAGGGCTAACGCTCGAAACGTCAACGAATCGAATCCCTATACGGTGGTCAATTTACATTATCAACTCCGTTGGTAAACCAAATTTTCGTCTTCCACAAGAAACATCGATTCAAATTATTCTTTCCTATCGAGAAAACGATACCATCTAGGAAATAAACAACTTCGTGAGGTTCGCAGATGAAGAACGTTCAAAGCTTGGATCAAACTAATAACAGATAAAACGACTCGTCAAACATCTCTTTTTTGGGAGTGTCCTTTGAGATGGCCTTCGTCACACTGTGGGGCAACGTAAAAGGGGGGGGGGGGGGGGGGGGGGGGAATAAGAAGGAAAGGAAGTAAAGCGACGATGCAAACAGAATATAAAAAAGAAAAGATAGGGAAACTGTCCGCTCTGCAAAGAATGGTGTCCTAGCTCGCCTTTTAAGTTCCAGAAGAGATGGTATGTGGGCCAGTACCTCGCTAAGGGTCAATGTCGGACAAATAGGCAGCACGTTCGAATCGATGTTTTGGTAGGAAAGGGCAAGCACGGTATTCACTTGCACGGTTGCAATTACGGGTCACGAGCAAAGGCGTCTGTGAAGTAACAGCAAGTAGACTAGAAATCAAAATCACGCTTTGGAGACATTTTGCGAAGGTATTAATTGTAAATTCGCAGTTGTGAAAATCTCCTTTCAGAACCGCTTAGACAGCTCAAGGGAACAACAACCAAGGTAGTTAACTAACAGCAATTACCTTCTCTCTCTTGGACAACCTCGTCAAGCCCCGTGACCCTCTCTTTTAACTCTTCTTTTTCTTCTTTGAGATGATCTAAGCGGGTCTGCAATTCCTCCACATCTTTGTCTCTGCCTGACAAGAAATGAGCCTCCATTTGATCCGTACCGACGCAAACATCTTCCACTCCCACTTCTGATGGCGCAGAAGACTTCTCTAGTCGCTTAAGCTTCATTTGACACTCGTACGCAACCTCATCGGCTGCCGCTTTGCCCTGTAGTGCCCGCTGAAGGTCATCGCTAAGCCCAGAAACGATGTGATCAAACTCTGCTCTTAGTTTATCGATATCCTCTCGCCCTTGGTCCAGAGTAGCAAGACGTGATTTTAGCTGCTCCATTTCTGTATTGGCAGAGATGAGAGCCTGCTCTAAATTGTTCGCATGATTTTGTTGTTCAGATATGACATTCTCATATCGATCTTTCAAGCCGCCAATTTCCGCTAACAACAATTCCTTCTGATTAGACAACTCTGTCTCAAGACCGCAATTTTTAGGTCTTTTTCTTCAAGCAATGGACGATCACCTTGACGTAAACGTTCCAACTCCGTTGTAGCTGCCTGCAGCTCCCTCTCGGCTTTAACCTTTTGCAACTGGACTTGTTCCAAGAGCGTTTTTAGACCCTGGTTTTCTGCATCAGTTTTAGCGAGGTTCTGGCTGACTTCCGTGTGTTCTTCAGTCAGTGAATGTAACCGTCCAGCAAGGCTGTTGATCTCGGCATCTTTCTCCAAGAGAATCTTTTCACTCTCTTCCAGCAGGCTGTTGATCTCTTCTTTTTCCCTGAGTAGATGTTGTACTCTTGCCTTAAGCTCACTGATAATTCTTTCCTTCTCTCTGATCAACTCATCCAACTCGACTCTCAACTGCTGCGCCGCCTTTTCACTGTCAAATTTCTCTTGGCGTGATTTGTTTAGCTCAGCTTTAAGGTCTTGCCCATTCAATTCATCGCCAGCTTCAGATTTGGCCTCCTTTGTTTTTCTTATCATCGTCTTTAACTTGGCCTTTAGACGCTCATTCACTGTCTTGACTTTCTCTAATTCTCCCTGCACTCTAGACAAATCATCTTTAACCTTGTCAATGTCTTCACCATCAGAAACACTCTCAGAGGAGGGAAGCTGTTGAGGTGGCGTACTTGAAAGTGTCTCGTTTTCAACCACCGAAACTACCGCTGACTCTGGTGATTGAAGGAGAGCCTCAGAGAACATCTTCCCTTGTTCTCCATCTTTCTCGTCTTTTCTCACTTTGCCTTCCGACATTTCTCTCTCTTGAAGTACCGCTTCTAGACTTACAACCTTATTCTCTAGATCCTGTTTCTCTCTGTTGACAGCCTGCAACGTTTCTCGCAAGTTATCAGCTTGATTTTCTGCCGCCTGAAGTTTTTCCCGCAGTTTCTCCTCTTTTCCCTCAGAAGTAACAACGGCTATATCCTTATACTGCGCTCCAAGCTTTCCTGATACCTTCTCCAAATGCTTCAACTGCACTTGAAATTCATGGGCAATTTGATCGGCGGCCGCTTTGCCCTCGAGAGCATGCTGAAGATCTTCACGGAGACCAGCGACGATGTGATCAAAGTTGACCTTGAGTTTGTTGATGTCCTCCCTTTCTGCACTCAGCTCTCGTAACTGGCCCTTCAACTGCTCTGCCTCTCTGCTAGCCGACAACCGCTCTCGCTCCAGACTGTCAGCATGGCTTTGAATTTGAAATATCCATCCTTCATGCTGTTCCCTTGTACCTCTTATTTCCGTTTTGTACTTTTCCGTTGTGTCTTCTAGCAGATTCTCGAGGCTCGCAATCGTTTTGTCCTTCTTGTCTAAAAGGAAGTCATACTCTTCAACCAGCCTTTCCTGTTCGAGTTTAACCTCACTGCACTCTCTCTGGCTTACACTTTTTTGGAATGCAAGGTCTTCGATCTCAGAGTATAGGATGCCATTTTCACGTCTCAGATCTTCAACATTTTTCCAAGCTTGATCGTTATCGTTTTCCAGGGCCCGAACGTCATTCACCAAATCTTGCAGTTGGCCATCCTTCTGCTCAATTTGCTCCTCGAGATGCTGAACGAAGCCATTAGTCTTCTCATTTTGTGTGACCAACTGATCAATCTTACTTTTTAGCTCATTCACGACGTTCTCCTTTTGACGCACAAAAGCATCTAGTTCAACTCGCAGTTCCTGACAAGTCTTCTCGCTTTCGAGCTTCTCTTGACGAACTTTTACAAGTTCCGTTTGCAGCTCCTCTCGTATGCTAGTGTCTTCATCACCCGAGTCTGATTTTACTCGTTTCTTTTTCAAGACGGCTCTTAACTTTGCCTTCAGCTTGTCATTGACACTTTTCATCTTCTGCATTTCATTCTTCACATTTTCCAGTTCAAATTCCGCTTCACTCGCGGAGTAGCAGAAAGTTGATTGTCTACAGAGGTTTGCAAGATGACTTCCTGTACAACCTTTTCCGCGTTGTCTTTGCTTGCATCCTTCAAATTCTCCTTGCCACCGGAAATAGCCTCGTTTTCGCTCTTTTCTGCAAGCAAATGCTCAAAATCTTTAACTTTCACTCGCAGCTCATCCCTTTCCTTCGAAGTTACCTCCAGGGCTGACCTCACATCGGTTACCTCACGTTGCGCTGCTTCCAGCATCTCTGAAATCTTGTTTTCCTGTAGCAAAGGAGCAACATCTTTTTCCTCGGGAGCGCCCGGCATTGATTCTCTGACGTTCTCGAGCTCAACTTGGAATTCATGAGCGATTTCGTCTGCTGCTGCTTTACCATCGAGAGCACGCTGAAGATCTTCACGCAAGCCTGACAGGATGTGGTCAAAATTTCTGTGCAGTCTGTTAAAATTCTGTTTTTCCTGTTCTGCAGCGTGAAGCTGAGTAGCTAATTTCTCAATCTCAGTGTTTGCTCGAGTGAGATCTTCTTCCAGTTTACCTGTATCGGCCCGACTTCGCGAAAAAAGTTCTTGGAATTTGTCTTCAAATTCCTGCATTTGCTTTTGGTGACTTTCTTTTTCTTCTCGCTGTTCTTTGTCCTTTTCGTCCACATAACGTTGAAATTCTTGCGTCTTTTCATACAGCTCCGACTGAATCGCTTCGAGTTGCTTCTTAAGTTCGTTACTGTTTCCATCTAGCAATTGTATCTGCTCTTGTAACTTGCTCTCACTTGTCTCCAACTGTGCAATGGTCTCCTCGGCCTCCATCTGGTTGGCATCCATAAGAGTTTCGAGCTGCTTAATTTTCTGATCCTTTTCTTCAATCACTGGATATGAGTCTTGAACGACTTGCTGCAATTCAGCTTTAGTAGCTGACAGTTCTCTTTCCATACCAATCTTTTTCTTCACCGATAGCTTGGATATTCTGCTGTAGCTCTGTGTTGATTTTTCTTAGTTCTAAGATCGCTTCTTCCGTTTCTCTTTGATTCACAGACAATAGGTTTCTATGTTCTTGCTTCAAGTCGCTAATCTCATTTCGATATTTCTCCTTAGCGTTTTCCAATTCAAGCTCCAATTCAGAAATCCTTTCGGTGCTTTTATTGATAAGCGATTGGTTGTATTGATTATAGTTTTCTAAGTCCACGTTTGTCTGCACAGCAAGCTGTAGCTCTGATTTAATCACCGCCAGTTCTTCTATTTTTTCCTTCATAGCTTTATTCTCTACACTGAGCGACTCGAGTTGTTCTGTTAAGTCGCGCACAGCAGAATCCTTTTCTAGCAGCAATTTTTCTTGTTGTTCAATCAAACTACTAGCGCGTTCCTTCTCCTGTAGTACCTGCTCCATCTTGGACTTGAGACTTGAGACAATGTTTTCTTTCTCTTTTACGAAATTATTAATCTCCAAGCGAAGTTCTGTCACTTGTCTGTCACTGTCAACTTTAGCAGCTCGAATCCTTTCTAGTTCGGCTCTTGTTTCACTAGGACTTTCGTCTTCTTTGAAATCAGATCGTGTTCGCGTTCTCTTTTTCTTCAGAGCTGTCTTCAACTGTCTATTTAATTCTGATGTTTTTTGCAGCTCATTCTGCAACCATACAATGTCATGGGGGGTTTCTTCCTTCTGTATATCCTCAGACACAGTAGGCAGCTCTTCCTCCACCCTACCCTCTCCGTCTTTGCCGTATGTCACATCTTGCTTGTCCCCTTCGCTCTTTTGTACAAGCATTCCTAACCTCTCTTCAAGGTCTCCTTTCTCTTTAGTTACAACATGCAACGTTTCTCTTAAGGACGAAGCTTCTTCCTGGGTAGCTTGAAGTTGAGCTTCCAACTGTGTTCTTTCTATTTCTGCAGTACCAACGGGAACGCCTCGCTGCACACTGGCAACCTGCTCTGTTAAAGATTCACTTCTCTTAAGTTGGACTCTGAATTCATGGGCAATTTGATCAGCAGCTGCCTTTTCATCCAGCGCTTGTTGGAGATCTTCACGAAGGCCAGTCACGATGTGATCAAAGTTGCCTTTAAGCTTGTGCAGTTCTTCTAAAGACTGATGCGCCTCTTGAAGCATAAATCGTAGTTGTTCGGTCTCAGTTTTGGCATTGTTAAGCTCGCGTTTGACGTTCTCAACCTCCGCTTCTTTGTTGTTGAGAATCGCTTCATAACCATCTTTAGTGTTTTCCAGTTCTTGTACGTATTCTAGTTTCTCTTGTTCGATGGCCTTTTCAAGAATGCCTTTTTCTTCAAAGAGAAGTTCATATCGATCTCTAAGGTCTTGAACCTCGACGTTGGCTTTTTCCGCAACATTGTTAATTTCCTCATCTCTCTCTGCAACAAGTTTTTCATACTTTTCAACAAGGCCACCACTACTCGTCTTCTCGTCTAAAAGCTGCTGGATCTTAGCTTTAAGATCTCCTATGACACCATCTTTGCGATGGACAACTTCAACTAACTCTTCGCGCAATTCATGGGCGGTCTTTTCTAAGTTGAGCTTGTCTTGGCGAGCTTTTTCAACATCTGCCTTTATTTCATTAGAATCGTATTCTCCAATAGACTCAGATCTGGCCCTTTCCTTTTTCACATGTGCTTTCAACTTGGCTTTTAATTTCTCATTCAGGGCTTTCACTCTGGTGAGTTCCCCTTGCATTTCCGACATCTCAGTTTTGACTCTTTCCAGTTCGTCACCGCAATCAACATCCACAGGAGAGAGAACTGACGAGGGCTCCAGACCTAATGGAATGGACTGCTGGACAATGGGCAAAGCTTCCTCTAGGGGAGTATCAACTTCAGGTTTGGGTAGGCCTTCAGGTGACGGAGTGCTATCTACACCATCAGTGGAAGTTCCTAATGTGGAAACAGTTTCCACACTACGTATATCGTCCACAGTAGGAGAGGCTGCCGCAGCCTGGAGTCGCTCATTCGTCTCTTTCAAATGTACGAGCTCCTCTTCAGCAGAAGCAAGTTGTTGGTCAAGTTTAACTTTCTCGTCCTTCAAGAAGAACAGCTCCTCCTCAAGTCTTGAAATATTTCCATCTTTTTCTTTAAACATTTCAACTGCTTCACTGAGCTGTTGAACTTCATTAAGGAGAAGCTGCTTTTCGTCTTCTTGGTTCGCTTGGTCCTCTTTCATTGCAGCTGTTTCACTGTTGCGAGCTTCGACCTCCAGCTGCAACTTTTCAAAGAGTTTGTCTACTTTCTCTTTCTGGGAGCTGAGTGCATCCACGCTGGATGTAAAGTCGGCCTCTGTAATCAAAACAAAAGAAAGGAGGATAAGTATTTTTGACAGGAAGAACAAAGGATGATGAAAGTGTGAAGCACACCACAAAACGTATACAAAAATCTCATCGGGTCTCCTAGCCGTAAGTTGTGAAGATCACATTGAGGAGTTAGAGGTTCAAAAGGGCTTGTTTAATGCTTCTCTGCTATGTTTAACTCGCATTGAAAGCCTTTCCACGTTATAACAGTATACGTTCTTTAACAAACACAAAAGCTCCATAAAACTTAATTTATATCACAGCCACTGAAGGAGAAATCGCGGCGTCAGTACTCAGATTAGTCATTATATTTTAGTTACACAAGCTATTGTCCTTATCTAGCTTACTTTAACATTTGAAGTTCTTTCCAGCCGAGTAAGTAAACAGATTTTACCTTTGCGACGACGTTTAACTTGTCCATATGTACATGGTTAAAATAATAACAACAGTTATTTAAATATTACTGATAACCAGTGAAAAATTGCACACTAAGACGCCGAGTTGTCAACTTCAGATGAACATATGGGCAGCATTTAGAGAGAAAAGAATTGTTTAAGCTCTAGAAATTTGTTTAGCCAGAAGTTTATTTGGTGACAGGAATGTTTGGCGGCTTTATGAGAGAAATGCAAGAAGCGAAAATGAACAACAACAAAGTAAGCGGAGAAACAAATGCAAAGCGACTTACCTTTAACATAAAAGAAATTACAAACAACAACAATGACAGCTGGATATTGACTGTAGTTTGTGGCAATGGCCTGGCTGTTTCTAAGCGAATTATTACAAATGTATCGCCGACAAAGTGACGCTAAAATGAAGCGGTGATGCCCGGCGTAAGAATGCGAAAGCCACACACAAATTTCGGCGTTGCAAGTTGTCACGTCACTTGAAGCAACAAACTGTTTGCCTATACGCAAACTACCAGCAAAAGGATCGTGATGGCTGAAAAAGAGAAGCATGGAGTCCAAGTACAGAAATAAAAAGTGTGATCACGCCAGATGTTGCAGGAGCTGACAAGGGTGACAAGGGTGCAGTTACGACCACGGGAGTTTAATAGAATCAGCACTACTGCGGCAGCACAGCGCTGGTTCGACATATGTCGCTGAAAATTTGAGGGGAAAAGAAAAAGAAAAAGAAAAGAAAGATAAAGGGTACATGGATTAATGTAGGGTCTAGGCGTTCCTTCACCTCATATACATGGAAGAGCCGCAACTGTGACTTAAAGTAAACAGGACGCAAAAAAGAACTCGCAGACGCAACTCAGTGTCCTCAGAGCCCACAGTCTGCAAGGGGACTTGACTCGAACAGCGGATTGACAAGTTATGGCCATGGAAGTGACACATTGAAGGAAATGCTGTTTTCGTACTGGCGACATTGCCAGTACGACCAAGTGGAATGGCAATTACCATCAACAAGCTTGCAAACAGCCTTTTACATGTATGCCGTAAGAAAAACTAGCACACAAGCAAAACAATAAATATATTTTCCTTTCCCCCTTCCTCTTCTTTTCTAAACCGTTTTTTCTACTGACAGAGTGTTTATGGCAGAGCAACTGCTACTACAAAACGATGACTGATCTGGGTCATGAAACCAGATTCCGCTAATCTGGGAGACATTGTGGATTGCCAGTACAGATTTCAGTCTTCTTCTTCTTTATCTCTGTTGTATTTCTTTACACGTACTTTGCCTGTTTGTACTCTGAATATGAAGTTAGAATTAATCCTTGATTAGCGTCAACTGAGTTTCAGTCGGCCGAGGTAATGGTAGCAAGAACATAACTGATACCCTTACTAACCTTGCTCTTCAAGTTCTTTCTTAAGCTGCTCCCGTTCCTTCTCCAGTTCATTCTTTTCATTAGTCATGTTCTCTAGCATTCTTCTCAAACTGATCACTTCGTCCTCTGTGCTACTGAGATCACGTTCCAGAGCTTCTTGTTTCTCTTCGGAGGTTTTGTTGTTTTCTTGTACAGCTTGAAGCTTGCTGTTGGCCGCAGATAGTTCCTCAGCATGCAAAGCCTATATTAACAGTAATTCAAGATCGTTACCATACGATTTCTGTTTTATGCTAAGCGAAACCTGTCCCCATATCAATGCATTAGGCCCAATTCCGCAACGCTACTTTTGGCAGCTGGTTCAATATAAAACAAACACTGATAAAAAATGAATATAAATAAGTAAATAAATAAATAAAATTCGTTACCCTAAAAATTCAATTACCTTAAGCTGTTGAACTTCTGCATCCTTCTCTGATAGAGAGCCCTGCAACTTGACCAGTTCTTCCTTCTTTGCTGTTCGCTCTTCTTTCAGTCTTTTCTTCAGGCTGGCGATGAGTTTGTTCCTATCCGTGATTGACTTGTCAAACTCCTCCTGCCCTACACTGGCCTGCAAGCGTGTGTCCAACTCCGTTTTCTCTTGCTCACGCTTGTCAATCTCCAGTTTGAGATTCTGAAGATCAAGCAAGGCCTCTTGCCATTTCAGCTCCTTCTGCTCGCCTTCATTCTCCACAACAGCGAGCTTTCTTCTCAAATCCTCAATCTCGTCGTCTTTCACTTTGGCATTTTCCGTTACTTGATCCAAAGCAGCGGACAGCTGTTCTGTTGTTTGGGTCTGAAGTTCCAGCTGCGACTGGAGTACCTCGATTGCCTCTTCCTTCTCTTTCTGAGCATCTGCCAGTTGAATTTGAAGCTCCTGCAGATCTTGTTCTTTTCCATCTTGGGAATTAGTCAGTTCAAACTGAAGCTGTTGTACAGCCTCCTCCTTATCTTTCTGGGCAGTCGCCAGTTGAGACTGCAGCTCCTGTAATGCTTCTTCTTTCTCTTTCTGGGCGTTTGCCAATTTAAGTCTAAACTCTGCTATGTTTTTCTTATTCAAGTCAATTTTTTCCCGTATCTTGTCCTTCAACTTGGCGATGACCCCGTCCTTGTGAGTCTTTGTATTCTCCAACTGTTTAGTAAGTTTCTCCTCGACTTGCACCTT
This sequence comes from Pachyseris speciosa, assembly GCA_016490735.1. Classification (NCBI taxonomy): domain Eukaryota; kingdom Metazoa; phylum Cnidaria; class Anthozoa; order Scleractinia; family Pachyseridae; genus Pachyseris; species Pachyseris speciosa. The sequence goes on from JAEMWC010000011.1 coordinate 61,559, forward strand.
CTCAAGGTCTTTGGCAATGGAGATTTCCTCTATCTTCTTTCTGACAACATCGTCCAAATTACCTTTCATTTGCATAAGCTCGTCTTCCTTTCGTTGCAATCTGTCTTCAAATTGCTCTTCTTCTCTTGGCCTGTTGGCTCCCATAAGTTCTTGCTTAACCATTTCTAGCTCCTTTTCTTGTTCGTTGAACTCCTCCTTTAAGTTTTCTAATTCAGACGTCACCCACTCATGTTGCACTGTCAACTCATTCAGCTTTTCTCTGGTATTTGCAAGATCAGTCTCTGCAGCCGTTTTAGCTTCTGTTGCGTCTTTCATCTCTGACACAATGTCAGTCAGCTCGGCTTCCAGCTTAGCCTTTTCCAGTTGCAACTGCTCTATTTGACTAACCAGCTGTTTATCTTGGGATGCAAGGCTACCAATTTCGTCAGATGAAGAGCCCAACTGCAGCTCTCTTTCAGGTGTCGCCTCAAGCAATTCACCCTCCACTGGAAAAACAGTTTGAATTTGGGCTTTTTCGATACTAGAAAGCTTGTTTTGCAACGTTTCTACTTTCATTTCACTGTCTTGCAACTCTTTCTTCATATTCTCCAACTCTGCAACGTGTCTCTCTTGCTCGGGTGCTAAAGAATTTAACTTCTCTTTGGCATTAAGCAATTCGGACTCTAAAGACGCCTTTTCTGCCGATATTTGACGTAAATACCTCTCGAGACGGTCCTTTTCTTGCTCGACATCACTTGATAAAGACTCTACAATTTTCAATTTAATAGCCATCTCTTCAAATGCTACTAACTTCTCCTCATCTTCTTCGCGTTTCTTGTTTAGTTGATTCAATGTCTGTTCCCGCTTTTTACAGAGTTGTTCAAGGTTATTCCGCTCACTGGTTGTCTTCTCCAACTCTCTGCGTAACTGTTGATCCTTTCCCAACATTTCCTCGAGAACACCTTTCAAGTCAGAATTGTCCTTCTCAAGACTTCTAATTTGTTGAATTTTCTTAGCAAGTTCTTCGCTTGCATTAGTTAAGTCCGATTTCATTGAATCCAATTCCCAGTCAGTGGCACTAAGTTTGTCTTTGAGGTCAAACACTTCAGATTCTAACGCTGTCTTTTCATGCGAAACCTTCCTCAGCTCCGTGGCGACATCACTAAGATTTGCTTGCAAACTGGCACTCGTTTCTTCCGCGTTGCCAACAGACTTTTCCAGTTCATTTTCGTGCGCACTCATTTCTTCCAGCCTACTGTTTGCGAAGGACAGAGCTTTTGCGTTCTCGGATAATACATCGTTAAGCTCGGTAACTTCCTTTTCTTTCTCACTAAGCAGTACCTGCTTCTCGTGTAGCTTCTCTTGAAGCTGTAAGATATCTTTCTCCTTGACTTGAATTTGATCATTCAGGACTTCTTCTTTCTGAGAAGCAACCAGTTCCTCTTTTACAACATTCTGCAGTTGGGAAACTTCTGCATGCAGTGAGCTTAACTGGCTATCCTTCATCGCCAACTCTTCTTTGGTTTTTTTAAGGTCTGCTTTGACATATTCCAGCTCTGATTCCAGGGAGGTGTGTCTTCCTTCATTGTCAGAAATCCTGTTCCGCAAAGAAACATTTTCACTAGCAGCTCCTTCAAGCTGTGTTTGCAGCTCGTCTCTTTCTTGTTTAAAATCAGCCCTGAGTTTGTTCAAACTGTCCTCGTTTTCATGCAGTTTAATTTGATACTCCTCAAGCGTGACCTTATTCAGGGACAAACTTTCAGATGCTCCAAACAGCTCGTTTTCTTTGGCCTCAAGCTTCGTCTTCAATTCCTCCACATCTTTTTCAGCAGCCTTGTTGGTTTCTTCGTTAATGCTCTTCAAATGCTCTATCACTTCTCTGAGATCTGTAACCTCTTTAACTTTCAAATTGAGCTGTGCTTTCAGATCAGCCAGTTCGGATTTAACGCTTTCACTTTCAGACTCAACCACGGACATCCTTTCGTTGCTTTCATGGATGGAATTCTCCATAGATGCCTTTTCCGCTTCATTCTGATTGAGTTGAGAGTCAAGCTCATCACGATCCTTCATAAGCTGCCTTTTTACTTCCTCGAGGGAACCTAATTTCCCTTCAAGCTCGCTAACCATTGAAGCAAAACTCTCCCTATTTTCATTGGCAATCCGCAGAGCTTCTTCGACCTGGCCAAGCTTACTTTCCAGTTCTTGTATCTCCTGGTTTTTAACCTGGAGCTGATTTTTGTGCTCAATTAACTGCGCTAAACAAGTTTCCATGGCTTCTTTCTCTTCCAAGAAGAGCTCTTTCTCCTTCTTCAGCTCATCCAATTCCTTTTTCTGGTTTTCGTTCTCAGCAGACACAGTATCAAAAGACTTCTTCAGTGCTTGCGCCTTCTTCTTCATAGCAGCAAACTTACTTTCTCTAGCCGCAAGCTGATTTTTCAGATCGTCAAGTTGGGCATTTGTCTCATTTAGGCTTGCATCAAGGTTTTCAACGCCCATGCTCTTTTCATCTAAACTGGTCTTAAGCGTCAGGAGCTCCTCTTCTTTGCTAGAGAGCTCCTCACGAAGTTCACGTCTTTCTTCGTCCCAGTCATTGTAACGAGCATCAAAAAAGAAACTCTGCTCATTCAGATTTGCATTTAGTGAGTTTACCTCGTACTCTTTCTCATCCAGTTTTTGTTGTAGCTCGCTTACCAACGAACTCATTTCAGCAACACGAACCTCCAACTGCTCGACACTAACGTTTCGCTCGCCAAAATTGGCCTCCAGTTGACTAAGTTCTTCCTGTTTACTCTTAAGCATTTCTTGAAGCTGATTTAGTTGGGAAGAATTTTCAGCAAAGCTGAAACGTGACTGCTCCAAATCTGCATGCTTCTCGTCTAACATTGCCTGAAATTTGGCAGCTTCGGCTCCTTTTACCGCAAGTGAGTCTTGCAGTTCTTTCACTTGCGCTGCCACTTCCTTGTAACTGACATTCAGTTGCTCGTAACTTGAACCTTTCTTTTCTAGATTGGACTGCAACAGACCTATTTCGTCATCTCTCTCCATCATAGCTTCTTCGAGTTTGGTAACTTGCTGGCTTGTTTCAGCGAGTTTTGCAGTTAAATCTTCATAAGCGGATGCCTTCTCCTCAAGATTAGCATTAAGCTTCACAGATTCAATTTCCTTCTCTTTCATAACTTCCTGAAGATCTTTGATCCTCGATGTTGCCTCGTCGTAGCTTGTGTTAAGTTCACTAAGAGCGGATGCATATTCCTTAGTTTCAGATTGTAGAAAGTCGATCTCGTTCTCTTTCTGTGTAATAGTTTCTTCCAGTTTAGAGACCTCAGAACTGTGTCTAGACTCAAGTTCATTATATCTTGCCTCTTCTGCTTCTAAACTCGTCCTTAAGGCATTGATTTCATCTTCCTTGTCAGTTAAGGCACTAGTCATTTCTTGTAAGCGAGAGCTCTGTTCAGTCAAGCGAGATGTGAGCTCTTGAAAGCTTGAACCTTGGTCGTCCATGCTGGTCCTAAGCACAGTCAACTCCGTCTCTTTAGCTGCAAGCAAATCATGAAGCTCCCTCATTTGTGAACTTGCTTCTGTGAAGCTGGACTTCAGTTCTTCGTATTGCAAACCTTGAGCTTCAAGTTGCCCCTTAAGCGATTCAATCTCCCCAACCTTGGTTGCAATATCCTGTTCCAGATCTCTCATCTGGCTATTTGTCTCACCTAAGTTAGATATCAGCTGCTGATGGTCTTTCTCCTTGTCTTCTAGGCTGTTTTTCAGAGTTTCTACATTTTCGTCTTTTGTACGCAGTAACTGTTGCAGCTCCTCCAGCCGACCATCTCTCTCCGTACAATCCGAGGTTAGTTTTTCAACAGTCGCATCCCTTTCTTCCAAGCGCACCTGGAGAGTACTGATCTCTTTGTCCTTCTCCATCAAAGAATCTTGTATCTGTTTCATGTGCTTTTCTGATTGGGCGGAGCTTTGGTTTAACTGTTCATAATGCAATCCCTGTTCTTCTAAAGTAGCTTTCAGCGCCTTCAACTCCACATCTTTCGATGCACAATTTCCCTCAAGTTCTCGTACCTTAGCAAATGATTCTTCACACCTTGTATTCAGCTCCCTGCAGGAGGCGTCTTGTTCCTCTAATTTTCCCTTCAGAGAAGTGATCTCATCCTCTTTGGCAAAGAGCGCTTCTTGCAAGCTTTGAAGCTGTGACGCACTTTCAGACACCACTTGTGTCAGCTCTTTGTTGCTAAGAGCTTGCTCTTCGAAGTTTTGTTGCATGGCATTTAATTCGGACTCCTTTGCCTGTACAATTTCTTCAAGACCTTTCAACTGAGAGCTGGACTCTATCAAACTGGTGCTTAAGTGCTCGAAACTCATGTCTTTTTCATCACCAGTAGCTTTTAGCTGCGCAATTTCATCTTCCTTCTCCTCAACAGTTGTCTTGAGCTTCTGAACCTCTTCAACCAATTCGCCTTGTTTCGATTGTAAAGATTCGATTTCTTCGGCTTCTTGGTACTTGCTGTCTTGTAAGACCTTCAGCTGTTCCTCCTTGTTTGCTACAAGTACTTGCATTTCGTTGACTGTGGAACACACATCCGTGTAACTTCCCTTGAGCTGCTCAAAGCTTGCCTCCTGCTCTTTAAATTCCTTCTTCAGCCTCTCTACCTCAGCCTCCTTCGCAGACAGTTGCTCCTGAAGCTGCTCGATCTGAGTGGTCGTCTCAGAGAAGCTCGCGTTCAACATCTCAAAACCTGAACTACTTTCCATCAATGCTCCTTGTAAACTGTTAATTTCTTTATCTTTGTCTTCAACAACCTTGGTGTGCTCCTGGGCGTTCTGTTGGAGTTGACGCTCAAGAGTTTCAAGGGCGGTTTTGTTTTCCTGAAGCTCGTTTTGAAGGCTTTCTGAATTCTGTGACTGCTTCATACAATCCTCTTGACTCTGTTCAAGTTGGCTCATAAGAGCTACAAAAGACAAGTTTTCGCGCATTAGCACCTGAACGTTACCACACCCGTACAACTGCAACTGTTACGAACAACTGAGAATGGATGAATGCACTCTATGTACGCTGGGTGCCCCACACATCTGGCTGTGCGGTAAGATCTCTCACGAGTGACTATCATGAGACGAGGTACAATTTGCGAGAGATGGTAGCTCATGAGGGACGCTAGACGAGGTGTAACACTAGGGCGCAGAATAGTTCAAACAAAGGAATCCTCGAGTGGATTAATTTTAAAGCACCTTACCCTAAGAAATCAAAGGACCTCAGGGTTTTCTTTTTTGGCCGGCGACCGGCGATTTTTGCCGCCTGTGAATGGCTCAATCGCCGGCAGCTGTGTGCCAAAGAACCGCTGTTGTTCAGTAACAATTTTCGCTTCCGCACCCATAATCTCCGCCTGCTTTGCTCAAGTCGACTGTAACTCCATTTGAGAAGGAGAACCCTGAAAGGTTTGCATCTGGAAGAGGGTATTGTCAAAAGGACAACTGCAGCTGACACTTGGGGGCTTTGTCTTTCTGACATTCGTCATTCGTATCGCTAATATTTTAAGGGGCACGATGGCAGTACGAGCATAGCACAAGTGAGTGCGGCCGAGAAAAGTGCAAAGATCTGGGGTTTTGGTGACCGAATCAAATAAGAACCTTGAAACAACTATATTTTATATTTCATTGGTATTCATGACCGTCAGTGAGTTAGTTCCCAAAATGACTGATTCTTACCTACAGACTTCTCTTTCTCTACTGTTATTAGTTGTTTCAGAGAATCAACTTCCAATTGCAACTCATTCTGTAGAAAAAAATGTTTCCGTTAATGCGGTGCAATGCCTAAACATTGACAGGAAGAGAGCAATAGAATGCGTTACTAGCTTTTCAACCGAGGAACATTGCCAGCATTAGTTAATGGTCAGCACAATCAACAGTGAACCTTTGAATTAAGGTGGCTCCCATGGGTTTTCAGTACTTTCCAGTTCTTCTACTTTTATGGATCACCACCACCAATCTTTATAAATCGTTACCTTTCTAGAGGAATCAACCAAATGCCTAATCATTGGTGAAAAACCGAATAGGATACCATAGCAACACTATAACCTGTTCAAAATACCCCTAATTTTGGCGTTAAGTTAAAAGCCAGCCCGGTGACCCCCACGTTTTATTGTTGAAAAGAAATAAGCATATCGTGATCCAATATTTTGTAAAGATTAAAAGAATTGTAGGAGCGGATTCAAAGCCACCTTAAATTTCGAAAAATTAAGGTGCTCTGAATCCGCTCTTACCATTTTTTTTAACTTTGAAAAAAGTCATATTTTATTATGCTAATTATTTCCAGCAGTTTATTGCACCACCTACTCAAGTTACTATGTGCAACACTTTCTTCTTTGAGTGCACATGTCAGCATAAACAGCGGTGCTTGAGCTACATAAAGAACCAAGGGCCAAGGGTGTTGGTTTACTGCCCCCAATCCACCCCCCACCCCAACCACGCCGCACAGTCCACAAGAAAAAATAACCTTGAAATGAAATGCTTTGATGCCTGATCAAACTATCCCAGCTGACACCTTAAGAAATAGAGCGGCTAGAGTTAAGAGAATGAATTCATACTTCATAAGCATGTTCATATCTGAGCAGGGCCTGAAGGTTCAAAGCGTTTTGTTTGGTTCCCTAGTTGGTTAGCTAGGCCACGTTTACACTTGTGGGTGACGCCAACAACACGACGGCAGACAGCTGATTCTATAACCATTAATTTTCAGATAAAAATCTCAACGCCTTCACCAACAGACCATTTTACATGTTTGTACAGACTGACAAACAACAACAACAAAAGGAAAAACAAAAACCATTGCGCCAATCACAAAAGTCTGATGCCTTAAGCATATAAAACGTTGCCTGTATTTTTTCTAAGGATTAAAGTACTTTAGATCGCATAAATAGAGATTGGGAAATATTTCTTTCACCACTTGCTGAAAAAGGAAATACGAGGATAAATGAAACACCTACCCCTAACCAAAACATTTCACAAGTTTTCCAATTTCTTACTACTACCTTTAATTATGCGCCGGCTTACTTCAGTACACAAATGACACGATATTGCTCATATACGGTAATCATGTCCCAACTTTGAAAATTTTTTTTTAATTTGTAAGTTATTTTTAAAGCCGGCTAATAGATTACGCAAGTGACACGTCTTACATCTTTAAACTGTATAGTTAAAATCCGAATCAACAGTCCTTCGAAAACATTTTGTTTTAAACATGAACCATAAAAACGCGATGTTAACGTTACGAACGTTCGATGATCTTCGTCAAGTTCGAATTCAAGATTAACCCAAACTTAGGGATGACCACGAACGGTCGAAACTCAGTTCCTTTTTAGCGTTTATTTCTATAACGCAATAGTTAAAAAAGCAATGTAAATAGCATTGTCATTACCTTGAAGGGGCTTGAATTAAAGTTAAGGTAAGAAAGATTAATGTTACACCAGCACGCTATGGAATAGCGAATTATGTGTTCACCTCATCATCCGTAACATAAACTTCTTTTTGTTGGAGCATTGTTTTAAACAGATGAAGATTCTGTTGTTGCTGGGCGACTTTTGTTTCCAAGTACAGTATGCGTTCATCTTTGCCAAACTGCTGAAACGCGGGATTTTCTAATCAGAATTTGTCAAAGCGTTTGGCTTATAGTGAGAACACATGGGGCCCACACAATCTGTTTGTGTAACCTCACCTGTAATTTTCTAGTGAATATATGGGATTTAGCGATGTATCGCTAAATACATAAATTATGTGGAGCAATGCTAAATAAAAGTTAAATTACATGACCTGTAGTGTATAGTCGCCCTTTTTCTTAAAACTTAAAATATCACTTCCGAAGCAAAAGGACGGCAATACATTATACACCATAACTTTTATTTAGTATTTCTCCATACATATATTGAGCGAAACGTCGCTATATTATTTAAAAAAACCATACAGTTACTATAAAATTACAAACGGTAAACAAAAAGATCGTGTGGGCCCCTGTGGTTAGAGTTGGGAATGAAGAAGTATTTGATGGCGAGAAAAAAAAAATGGCTCGAGAGGATGTTTTCAATTGTTACTTTTACATCTTCAATGTTATCATTTTTGTTGCACGTAAGATTAAAGATATATAATTTATGACAGCTGGATAACAAGAACTTAAGAGAAAAGATGTGTACGATAATTAACAGAATGCAAAAGAATTGCATACCTGTATATACTCATAATCCATACGTGAGTCACATGAAACAGTGTATGTTTGAAGAGAAAAGCTAATTCGTCTGATATCACGCTGTTATTTAGTCGTACTTCAGTCTGTAAAGTAGGGTACAACAAAGCCCTCCCCCCGTCACTAAAAAGTGGTTTTCAAGGGGGCTCCTCTAAAAATATATAAAAATATTAAAAACTAGGAAACCATTAAACCATGTTGCTTTTTTACTTCAGCTTATTGTACAGATTAAACTTTTTTTCACAACATTCCTGCTGGGTGGGACTAAACAAAACCACAATATATTCCCACCTCTTCACATGGACTACCTTATAAACGTACATGTAAGTGATCAGAATTAAAGGGATACCTGGTACTCGCAACACAAGTACGCCCTTATAAATCTACGTTTTGGCCAGTTTTAACAAAGGAGTAACCTTTCATGTTCGTAACTTGCTTTCTAGTGAAAATTTCAAATGCAATACGTATGCATTTATTTAGCAACAGTAGAGACCTCTTATCATTCACCAATACTGTACACATACTTGTCACTTTCGTATTTCATAACTTATATAGTACTCCAAGAACAAATATCATCTCACCACAATATCAAACATATCGTGATATGCTATCTCTCGCAAGCCAGTTACATTCGCATTATACTAGAAATTGCAACCTTTTTTACATACCTCCCTGCCGAACTAATATTCGAAACTTCTCAATTCGGTTTCAAGGACCTAAGTTTTTCAACTCGTTAAGTCATGAAATTCAAAACAGTGAAAGCATCCGTTTGTTTGGGAAAAGACTTAAAAAAATTCCTTCTTTCTTAGGTAAATATACTCATTGTTGAGCTACTTACTTCTTCTTTTCTTTTCTTTTTAAAATAATACATTTCATATTTCATGCTGTCCCGGTAATTCGTATGATGTACCCTATATTGTCAGGAAGCCTATAGTTCATAAGCCCCCGGCTTCTATATAGGCTTTCTTGTCATTACCACCTTAAACATTTGTAGTCTATTGTCTTAAGTTTAAGTTATTATAAATTTCTTATGTTTCGTATTTTTAAATTTCTAGTGTTTTGTATTTTTATGTGGTTAATGGCAAATAAATGGAAATGGAAATGGAAATGGAAAGCATCTACCAGCAGCTATAAAATTAGCCTCCCATACAGTCGTTTATAGGGGACTTGTATTTCACCTCCTCCCCACCTCCTTGTGGGGAGGAGGTGAAAAACGACTGTATGAGAGGTTACTATAAAATAAATTTCGTTAAAAATAAAATTGCGATGTCCTTAATGAAGATAAATGTGCTTACCTTCTTATTCAGTGGAGCTTGTATCATTTCCTCCCTTAGGTTTGCCAGTGCTGATCGCTCCACTTCTAGAGATGCTCTGAAAATGAAGCCAAGATGTTTTTGACACAATGTAATAACAAATGTATAATAAATTTATGATGAACCCGGTTCCAAACTAAATACCTGCTGTACAGTCAAACACAATGAACAATCATCGTGATTAAATGTTCAGAAAATAAACCGTTTATGTTTAACTGGGAGATAAATATTGGACATAAGTGGCCTCTACTCTGTTAAAACCTGGTTCTATCACACTTTAAGGCTTGGTCAAATGGCTCATGATCTTGATCGGCTATCACGTGCCATGTGACCAGGGTTTTCGTATAAATCTACTAGCGTTCTATTAGCTACGCTTCTCGCTATCTATTCTGTTAGATAGTGAGTAGTGGTTGTCAACAAAAGTATGGACGCTTCTTCGAATTTTCAAAGTGGCTGTGAAGAGGATTTAGATAATTTACTTGTTTAGTTTTTAACTACTAGTAGATTTATATTAAAACAATTAGATTATTCTCTCTTGATTTCTATGCGTGAAAGTTGATTTGGGCTGCATCCTCATCAACTATCACGCAGTAGAAATCAGTTGAGTTCATAATCTAAATTACCGTTAAGTACACACTGTAGGTGACAAGAGACCTGACAGTAGGCTACAGATCAGTGCAACTGGTGTCAGGTGATGCTTTTCCACAGTTCACAGTTTTACATTTACCTGTAGATGTACAATACCGTATACAGGTGTAACCTGAATTTTTTGAAGAGGAGGGCTGCCAGTATACATGTATCAGCAAATGACTGCTGTATTCGACTGGAGCATATCAATTTTAACAAGATACTTGCTGTAAATAGCAGAGATACTCACACTGAAATTTCATATTATGCAAAAAAAGGTTTAACAATTAAAGATGCCATACCTAAGCGTCTCATTCTCCTCCTGCAGAGCCTCCACATGCATCATCAGAGACTCCTCTGCCATGTGCTTGGCATGCTCTGCATCTTCATCTGAACTAATCTCCTCAGCCTTTTTCTGTTGCTGCTCTTTTTCAGCTTCCAGCATTTCCTCTAGTTCCTCCACCTTGCTCTGCAGAGAGTCACGCTCCTGCCAGAAACACAAGACTCTAAGAAGAACTCACACAATAATACCTGTAGTTGAAATTCATCACTGAGCAAAGTGTGCTACTCAATAGCTTGATGAGTACATGCTGGTGACAAAATACTGTCATATGCTTGAGGAAAAAATACAAAACTTACAGTAAAAAATAGGGAAAGAAGGGGATTTAAAGAAAAAATGAAAAAAGGATGACACCTTTGAGAAAAGAGAACAGGGTTTTCCAGATTTATCTAGAAAATTTATTTTGTTAATTTTCTAGATAAATCTGGAAAACCCTGTTCTCTTTTGCAGAGCTTGCACCAACAAAGACTTTTCATACTGAATATTGGCAAGCACTTTGAACAAGATTCACAGATTGAATGCATGTACTGTACATTTTATTTCTAAACATATACATTGATTATCCTGTTTCTGTCAAGAGGAATTTAACAGAGATTGTAAGGCTCATCTTTCAAATATGTCTGCCTGAGTCCACAACTTAATCTCTGCACTTATACTAAGGGAAACATCAGCAAAACACATGGCTGCCTATACCTCCATCGCACTGACAGGTCACACTATCAACCTAAAAAGCTTAACTGCCAGTATGTTTTCTTTAATTTCAGACACACTACCTTAGTGATTAGATCAAGTCTTCTCTCCATGCAGTATCTCTCTTCTTCAAGAATCTTCATCACATTCACAAAGCCTGATTCCTCAGAGGTGGAACCCACAATGGTTGACATGGTGCCACTGCCCTCCAGCTCTTCCACAGGTTGATCATCCTCTTCTGATGATTAGGATAAACGGTATAGTAGAATCTTTGCTGACGCCATTGTTTACATTTTTCCTTATTAGCATACATGTATATCAAACCATAAGCCATGAACAAATGGACACCATAAACTAAAAAAGCATGTTACTTTTGGTAACCAGTGTGAATATTACTCCTGACCAATTAGTTCAACATTACAAATATCCATACCCCTACCACGGAGGGAATTTTGTTTAAGACCCCCCCCCCCCCCCACCTCCCCGGATTTTCCATTTTTTCAAGAAAACAATAACCCCCCCACCCCTCTGGAATTTCCAGAATTATTCAAAACACCCCCCAACCCCTCTGGAAAGTTTGCTTTTCACAAGCAAGTGTTGCAGACGCCTTTTTGTTGAGGCAATATTATTGGTTGTCTGTTTGAACAAAGGTATAATAGTTGTTTGTAAATTACCTTGACGGACAGAAATATTTTAAGCCTCCCAGTTAATCTCTTCTTATGGCCAAACTTTTAAAATTTACCGCAAATTTCTTTGTGAATGTAATTGTCACAAACAGAGATATGAAACAATCACAACTATAAGCGCAATTCGAGGAACAAGTACTACACGTGCAGTATGAAATTCATTGCAAAACATACACTAGCGAGCCACGCTTTTCTCGGTCGGGAGAAAAGAAACTTGACAGTTAATATCTGAATTTTTTTCTAACATACTGGTGGTTCAGCGGAAAATAAAAATTAATGTGAACGAAAGATGTCTTTCATTGAATAATTTTAAAATTATTGCGTTATGTGATGTCAGATGAATTCAAGTTTCTTTTGACATCTGCAAATTTCAGCACAGAAGGCAAAATTTATCCTTCCTCCAGTAAACATCCAGTGGTTTTTGCTGCTACCAAGAACATCTCTTCAATCAATTTTAATTACACTAAAGACTTGTTTTCAAAATAGCAGGAGTTCATTCGGCAAAAGTTTCAGTACAAAATATTAGGACTATGGTACGCAGTCCATGCTTGGGAATGTAATTCAATATTCTGTTCTAAAAATACTCTGGAAAGACTTCATGGGAATCGTGGATTCAGTAATAACGACGAAAGATTTTGTCGGTTAAGGATTTTACTGTAGTAAATAAATAAACAGCTTTGCAAATATGTAGCAGATGAACTTATTTCTTAGCGGATGTCAATTTGTAACGCGTAACATTTCTTGTTTGTAATGCACACATGCTCATGGCAGCAAGATGTCGAATTTAACTCTAAATTCTGAAGATTACTGGATCGATCGTATGATTTCCAAAAACCTTGTTGAGTCTGTATCAGAGGTAATTTAACTTGATTTTTGTTGTTTCTCAGTCCTTGGTTCTTGTTTCTCCTCGATATGCTTAAGTCAAAATGAAAGTTTAAGCTTACTATTCGGGGTGTGGACAAAACCTGGGCCCAAGCCCATGGGCTAGCCCATGGGCCACCCTATGGGCTACCCTATGGGCTACCCCAAAAAATTAAAAAAATAAATAAATAATAGTAATAATAATAATAATAGTAATAATGATAATAATAATAATAATAATAATAATAATAATAATAATAATAATAATAAAAGCTCATGCGTTTGTCACGTAACCCCTGTGTAGTTAGAGAGACATGAAACTATGATCAAAGATTACTGTAAGTGACTTACATTACAGCGCTCGCACCCAGTTTATTTATTTATTTATTTGGTAGATAGGGGTAGCGGGAGGGGGTTGGGTGCTGGGGGCATTTCTATGGTTTTATGACCCAAGTGTTTTTTGTCTTTTAGACAAAGCTCATGCGTATGTCACATTACCCCTTAAATGTAGTTAGAAAGAGACACAAAAATTTTCTGTGGTTTTACGACCCAGTTGTTTTTTGTCTTTGAGATCCCAAACAACACACATCCTGTGTGTTCTACTCCCGGGGGGAGAGTTCAGACTTATTTCCCATACATGGTTGGCGTAAACACATTAAAAAGACGAAACAAAGGGCTTTTGTTGATGGTCTTTTAGCCTATGGTGAAGAAGTAGATTCTTCGAAAAAACATATCAAATTCAAGACTGGAATGCACAAATCAATACCCTATTTCAGACTTAAAACAGCTAAAATCCATACCCTTCAGGGCCGCACATACCTATATAGCCCAGAAAAGGGAGTAGGGTACCCCCCTCCCCTGCCCCCATGAGTAGAACACACAGCATGTGTGTTGTTTAGGATCTTAAAGACAAAAAACACTTGGGTCGTAAAACCACAGAAATGCCCCCAGTACCCAACCCCCTCCCCGCTACCCCTCTCTACCAAATAAATAAATAAATAAATAAATAAATAAACTGGGCGCAAGCGCTGTAATGTAAGTCACTTACAGTAATCTTTGATCATATTTTCATGTCTCTCTAACTACAGAGGGGTTACGTGACAAACGCATGAGCTTTTATTATTATTATTATTTTCATTATTATTATTATTATTATTATCATTATTTATTTATTTATTTTTAAATTTTTTGGGGGGTAGCCCATAGGGTAGCCCATAGGGTGGCCCATGGGATAGCCCATGGGCCTGGGCCCAGGTTTTGTCCACACCCTACTATTTGCGTGTTCACTTTTCACGTATTCCTGTACTTCTAATACAAAGCGCTTTCAAGAAAATTGTCAATAGTTTTCTTTCATTTGTTTTTCACTGTTGTGTTTAAAATAATTAGGCCAAAAGTTATTCGCGTTTTCAGAACATTCGAGCAACAGTCTGGAAAAAAATTAATCATTTAACCCCCCTCCCCTTCGGATTTCCCTGGGGCTTAGACCCCCCCCCCTCACCTCCGGAATTTCCAATTCCCTCTGTGGTGGGGTATGGATATTTTCTGGAAGTTGAAGTTGAAGTTGAAGTTGAAGTTGACTGTTGGAGAAATTAGCTTTCAAAACCTGTGGCATTTACAATGAATTGTATGGCTGGATGGCCATTCTTTGTAAAATCTTGACATTTCAAATGTCCATTTCTAATCATTCACTGAACCTGTCATGCTCAAATTTCAGCAAGTACCGGTACTATTTATAAGTTAGCTGACTGCTTTCAATTTATTTCTAGTGTGGATATATCTGTTACTTGTTTTGCCATTTATACTAATGTATGCTAATGAGGCAAAACATGGAAACAAAGATCATCCTATAGAGTGTATTAATCTGACATTATGGCGGCCATGTTGGTGTCCCAAAGCAAATGTCAGGGAATTAAACACTATTTTTATGCAAATACTTTCTTTTGTTTCAGTAAACCAATATGGCCGGTATGAAAACGCTCTATAACACAATGAAATATGCCAGGCTTTCAAGAAGTGTGTCCTCAGCTTGGCGTCAAAAAATACTTTGATACTAAATTTCCAAATAATTTCCTTCTAGGTTCGCGGACATTTGCAAGTATAAGAATAAATGACAAACCAGGGCTAACAGTAGATGTTGTTTTGCTGTTTACAAAAAATGTGAAGTTTCATAGGGCTCTCGAATCATAGCAAATGAACTGACTTTTGCTACAAGCTATCAGCACTGCATGTACAGTGCAGTGCAGAAATAAGCGACCCAAAATACGCGTGTGACACGCGTCTACCCAAATTGCGCATACGCGTCTGCGTATTTGACACGCGCATCAAATGCACGCATTCACCAATGCTCATCAGTATGTATGAGCTAGGTCATTGTTCCTTTATTGTTTTTATTTTATTGTTATTTTCAATTGGGCTTTTAATCCATTAGACAACGGCTATTAACAGCGAAATCGTTGGCTAAATTGGTCGCCCGTTATCATGTCTCAATGTCACAACAAACTACCGGTACACGAGTTTAAATTATTAGCGAAATGTCTGGCGTGACAATAGACATTATTTTTCGAATGAATAACAAAAGATAACTGATATTTTCTCCAAAGCGAGTAAATATAAGAGAAGTTAAAGATATTGTGCACAATATCTTTAACTGATATTTTCTCATGAAGTAAAGGATAATGATCGAGCCTTTTCCCGTTTCAACCTCGCTGAATTGGAGCTTAGAGTCGAGTTCAAAAGTAGAGCGACACGAAGAAGAATCAACATACTCACGAGACAATTCGCTTGCTACAAAACAGCCTCGGAATGTGTGTTGCATCAAAATCCATTTCGTTGCGAACAAAAGAATTTAAGAAATCAAAACACATTTACTTTCATTGAAAGTCAAATACGACTGTTGTGGAAATTATTGCTTTATCAAACCGAACGTGCGCTCACATCGGCAAATTTTTGTCACGTGCTAGGCAACCAGTAATTTGAGCTTGTGAATGTCGTATTGCCCGTTGTCTCATGGCGATTTTTTTTTATGAAGTGGTCACGCCGCCGATTTGGATCGCACGTTCTTGGTTTTCATTTTTGCACGATGAGGTCAATAAAGTGAGGGAGCAGGTTAAATTTTGCTTTCTTTTGAAACGCAAATATATGAACAATGTTTGTTGATGCGGTGAAGTATAATATTCGCACGCTCATTGTTCTAGAACGGTATTACGAGAACAATCGCCGACTGGTATGGCATATAAGTTTCGCAAATTATGAACACACAATGTGTGTAAAGCTACAAGGTATATTTTCAAGGAGTTTAAATGAGATATCCACTAAACTTTACAGTTTTTCAAAATCCACTATGGTGAATCTATTTACATGTACATGTATGAACCTGGTTTCATTCGTAGGGTTGCCATTATTGGGAGACCCCACCCCCCCCCCCCTCCCCCCCCCCTGATTTCTTGCAGAAAATAAATGTTGATCCAAGGCTACTTTAACAGTAAAAAAAAACATATACTTAATATTGACTACACCACAACATCTGGAATCCCTAGCCACTTTTTGCATATCCCATAAGTGACAACTCTGAAAACACCAAGGTCTTTGTCAATTTGGCCCCTGTTTATCAAGGAAGACTGTTTAAAAGCATACCAATCACAATGGAAAGATCTCAAAACATTCCTTGGAGTAATGAAGCCATGGGGTTGACTCTTCAATAAAATTCTACTTCTCATGATGAGACCAAGAACTACTGGTATCAACTAGTATTCTCAAACCAACCTTGATCTAATGAAGATTTCCTGTCAATGGCAGCTAATTTTCCTTTCTTGTCAGTTGTTCTTACAAACTCTTCCAGTGCTTGCTCTAGTTCCAGTCGTTTTGTTTCAGCACCTTCTTTTTCTTCTTCAATCTGTGCTATTTTCTTCTGGATAGCTAACTTTTCTTCTCGTTCATGTAGCAAATGCAATTCAACCTAGATGTATTAAAAATTGAAATACACCATCATGCAAGTAGTAAACCAACCGCTGTGCCAACAGCTACATGTTACAAGGTCCGGGTTGTTCAGGACAACTAGTGTTTGTTACTTGATATTGGCCTTGTTATACCGTAAAAACTTGTGTATAAGCTGCACTTTTTTGCCGAAATTTTGGTCTCAAAATCGTGGGTGCAGCTTATACATGAGACTATTGCTTTCAGAGGGAGTAAACTGGCCTCTATATGGGGTCACAAATACTGATTGAAATAGCACCAAAAACCTTCAGTGAATAAAGATTAAACACATCGCTTTCAGTAGAAATGGCGGCTTCTAAAGAAGCCGTTTGTATCTTCAGGTTCAAAACCTGAATCTTGCTAGCCAGTCGTTCTAAACTCTAACTGCCATGGAATCTCCATACTTCCACAAAAGACTTTTACAAAGTCGTCTTCAACCGATCACTTCAATCTCTCCACTACATGAGAGAAAATACCACGCTATTCAGGGGAACTCGTGAGGCAAATGGCCGACCATTTCATTGCCTTTCATTACTTGCACGTTGTGTTTATCCTTAGGGTTGTTAAACTCTTGTTTAGCAACAAGTTTTTCTCTGACCAATGGCTTCGGTACGTCTTTATAAACACCATCCACGCACAGCTGATGCAAAGGCGAACCTTTCCATCTTGCTTTCTGATCGTTGTCAGCTACTCTGGTGTCCAGACTTCCCTCTGTAAATGTCTGTGTGGTTACTAAGCAAATGTTTTGAATCGTTCTCCTGCTCTTTATTTTCATTCAAATTTCATCGTTTTCATTTCAACTGTGGGCTTTAACAATGAAGACAACCACTATCAGTCCCAAGAATTAAGGCAATTGATTAAAGATAAGGTTGTAAATCGGTATTTTAAGAGTTGTTTAACCCATGGACTACCGCAGGTTTTTACATTTTCAGAGTGATTTTCCACCTATAAACGATGAATAGCAATTCGTGACTCTTTATTTGAACTACCAGGGAAAAGTGGTGCTGTCCTAAGCCACTGGAGGCTCAAGGTTTCTGAAAACGTCATTTTGACGTAGCTATTTTTTTTCCGTGAAGCGACAACAATGGCCCAAGTTCGGTTTGCTTGCGATTTCTGCTAAATTTACAGCCATTTTTCATCTTTAGCGGCTGCCTGATGAGCATCATTAAGCGTGACGGTAGCTAAGAGTCCACTTTCTCAAAGAATCGAGCAAGGTGATGTACTTTGTTGTTGAATTTGGCTTGTTACTTGACGAACTGGGAATTTGGCCGGTCGAACATTTAGTACCTTTGGGACTCGACTATTGATGAATTTCTCGACCTACCGCCACATATTTTGGAATTTCTGTGTACTGAAGATGACTATGAGCAGGAAATTTTGGCGGTAGGTCGGAGTGGCTATGTGAAAGAATTGGGGGAAGGAACGGGCGCTGTCAAAAATTCTCGTTAGTTCCCAGCATGCAATGCGCTTAAGATGTGAAAATGTCGGGAAGGCCCGAATGCACTGGAACAAAAGGCTGTATCTACGCTCGGGAGAAGAATATCAACAAAAAAAGTCATTTCTAAGCTAGAAAAAGGACTGAATTTCATTGTGATGGTTGAATTTTGGTTTTTCGACGATGATTTCCTTAAAAAACATGAAGGCATAAAGGGGCATTTTTGTTGTTTCTCTTTGACGTTAAAAACGGCCAGTTTCGTTCTTGTCCAAACTCAAAAGGCCATATTTGGTAAAAATCGCTACGTTTCTTGCATTTACTGGATATCCAAATTTAAAGGGCATTCCATTTCGTGCTCACAACTAACAGTTAAGGCAATATTCGTGCGATTGAGAAAGTTGCAATGTTTTGAAGCATGGGAGTTTTTTACGGCCGGTTTTGGCCGGCACGGGTGCCAATGGGTTAACATCTTAAGGTCGCTGCAAATACTCAGCATTAAATTTTGGCAAGTTTATCGCAAAGAACTGCGAAGAAACAAACAACTTTTTTGCCAGAGTGATTTTTTTCAAGTTCTTATTTTTTTTCTCAAAATCATGCTTGAAATTTGGGGGTGCGGCTTATACACGAGTTTTTACAGTACTGACTTGTCTGCAAACCTTGTTAAGGAACCAAATTATTATACACGTAAGTACATGTTGCAGGTAAAAATTAAAGCCAGGTAAAAAAATATTTTAACCAAGGCTGAAAAATCAATTTCCTAATTTTGTGAATAATTAGCATTAGGAGACAAAGAGAATAGGGATTCAACCTACATTTGTACAGTAATGTAGGTTCAAAAATTTAACTGCAACATACAGAATAATTGCCCCATAACCCATAAGAGACCTTGATGATAGATAAGCTAATTTTGCTAGAGATTGTTTACTTCCTTTATTTGATGCAGTTGTGAATCAGCTGCCTGGTTCATTGTATTGCTGCAACATGGCTGTTACCTACAGGGGGACGGCTTATTTAATTTCAGGCCTTATTAATGGGGGGGGGGCTTATTGGAGAGGGGGGCTTAATAGAGAGGGGGGGCTTATTTCAAATCTTTGAACACGCCGTTTTCATGTTAAATAGTTTCTTTCTCTCAAACAAATGCAGCAAAACGTTACTTAAATACCGAGCTGAAAACAGTATTGTGATTTATTGTATATTTGTTTAAAAACAAACCAACAGGGCCGCATTAAGTGTATTTGGTAAGAGGGAATAGGAGGGAATAATTACAAAATCTCGTGTCCAAACGAGGGGTCTTATTAGAGCGGAGGGGCTTATTCAAAAAACCGACTCCCAAACGGGGGGCTTATTAGAGCGGGGCTTCAAAGAGAGGGAGGGGGAGCTTAATAGAGCTTTTATGGTACATGTAGCTAGTGCATGAGTAATTTTTGTTTGGATAATTATAATAAGTCCTTGCGCACGGTATTGGTTACCAATCCCTAATTACTGACAATGTTCGACTTTTAGCCGTTATTTTTTTCGCTATGAGGGAATTGCCTTGATAACTAAAATATGAAAAGTTTCTCTATTGTGTCAACTGTTTATTTTGATGTTTGGATTGCTTTTCCCTTGCTTGGTCGGCATGTAACAACACAGCAAAGTTAGTGGACTCATCAAAATTTTTGTCGGGGCGTTACATATTCATCCGAAACAATGCACTTTTGGTTTCGTTTCCGGCGTTTGTATCGTTTACAATTTGCTAGCGTTCGTTTGGTTCGCAGCATCTATCATTTGAAATGATTACAAGAAAGCATTTGAAATGGTCCAAAGCCAGAGAAAGTTTCAAGCGTCTGAAGCATTTCAAGCGTTCAAATGGTTTTGTGCGGTGGTGAGACTACTGTGTGTTTTGGGAAAGCAATGCTTTTTCTCCAATTGAATTGCCACTCTGCAGTAAAAAATTCTTTTTACACAGAGTTTTTTTTCTTTGCGATAGCGAAATTTGAGGCATGTATAAGGTTACAGGTCACATTTCACAGGCTAACATACAGTAAACAAAAATGGTAAACAAAACAACCATTGTGAACTAGGCACAGACTAAAGCGACCTAAAACAAACTATTAAATTTAACTTGAAGTTTGCGAATGCAAATGAAACCATAAAGGTCTAATGTTATATTATTGGAGATGTTTGTTGGCAGCTATTTTTATCACTCATCGCAAAAATATTTGCATACGAGTTCCGAAACATGTCACGTGCTAGGCAACTGGGGTGATCACATTTCATCATTCGGCAGATTTGATGGCTCTTAGGCCCAGTTCAAACGTCGAACTTTTCATGTACTCAAATGTACCGAACCTAATTCCTTCAATTGAGTACATGAAAAGATCGACGTTTGAATCAATTAAGTTCGACATATCTAATTTGGGTCGACCCAAGAATTAAGTTCGAGTGGTCTACATAGGAAGTTAGACTGGGGAGCGACTTCAGTTCAAACGTCGAACTTTTCATGTACCGAATGTAATGCATACATTACAAATACATTGTATAAATTATTTTTACCCACATTTCTACACGTTCAAGCAAGGTGTCATGCACGAAAGGCCTGCTTTCAAACAAGATGGTTGGAAAAGAGGAGTCTTCAGGCTTGAAAAACACAAAATATACGTCAACCTGTGTGTTTCTGCCAAACCAACGATAGGATTGAGGAACAGTCGTTATGTCATCTCATTGGGATGAGAACGAAAAAAACATTTGTTAAACTTGCTTTCTACGGTCATGTAATGCCATTTGTATGTTTAAGCGTCTTCTTCTATTTTCACGGATGATATTAACAAGCATAACAAGCTCCGAATTTGCAGAGTGTTCGTTTCACCGCCACACCGCCATATTGATTCCGTCAAGACTTCCAACAATAACCGCCAACCTCCAAGGTTTTGTGTGAATTGCTGAATTAAGTTTGATGCCATTAGGTTCGACGTCTGAATCAACCGTCCGAACTTTATTATTTGGGTCGACCCAAATAGGGATTTAAGTTTGGTACATGAAAAGTTCGACGTTTGAAATGGGCCTTAAGATATTTTTTAGAATATTTTTTCTGGCATTGTTTACCTATTTGCTACAATGTAAACACTAACTAACAGCGTTTGTTCAAAGCCAAACAAAAAAGGTAGTTTTTGACTTAATTTCACATTCTTCGAAAAGCCAGTTTGAAGCCAAACAGCAATTTGCATATTCCGTGCTTTGTGAGAAAATTCTGAAGTATTCGGTTAAAAAACAAAAGCAAAAAAACAGCAAGGAAAATCTTGAATCTTGTCGAGGCATTTTGTTCACACGTGGGCATCTTCAGACAAGAAATAACCTCACCGGTCAAAAGAAAATAATTATTGCTCCTTTCATTTTTGATTCGATTGTGTCATGATCAGATAACACTAGCCATTCTCAAGCACTGATTACTAATGGATGGAGAACTTTTCTGAACGGCTGATCCAAACCCTTCAAAGGGAAGGGAACCCGTTTGTTTATAATTGTTTATAAATGTGATATATTATTATTTTACATTTACGCGTGAGAGGTCTGACACACACCCGTGTGCAACATGGGTTAATGCTAATTCCTCACAAGGGAAAACCAGGCCTCTGCTTGCCATGTTTGACGCGTTTTACACATAAACAATTAACGTGAAAATTATTCTTCACAATAGAAATTATTCACTATTGTTATTTGCCGAGGTATTACCGCATCATTTTTTACCGCGGCAACCATCCATTTCGGTCACACTCGTCTTAACCTTGGTTTTACCGTTTGACCAACTGTAGACAGCAACTTTTCTCTGAATTCCCATCTCACAGTTTACAAGTCTATTCAGTTTAACAGATGCATGGTCATTCAAAAATAGAGAATCTATCCATTTACGTTAAACATCCTTCAAAATATTGATATCAGGGACTCTGGACGAATGCAAACTTTCCGAAAATTGCGACGTGAAAAGGTTTCAAACTCAGACGGGCGATATATAAAAGACCCATCGTATAAACAGCTAGGGCCTCAATCTTTGGTAATTAAGTAGAGAAATGACTTGCTTGAAAGCTCTCATTCATTCTATTCGAATTATTCAAACAAGGCGAGTCAAATGCTATTTATAAACTATCGATCAAACTATTCAAACACTAGGTGAAATGCACGCTTTGCATTTTGACCCTTTTGTTGAAATTTAGCTTGAAAATTACCAATGTAACGCTGAAACAATCACTTAAACTCTAAAACTATTTAGTTTCTGTTTATGAACTTTTTCGAGGGGATTGTTCAACTATTAATGTGCATCTCGATTTTCGTGGATTTGGGGCAAAATTTTTGGTGAAAGCAAAAATTGTCTCAAAAATCACAATTGCATTCACTTTTTTTTTATCGCTAATTTTTTAGTCAGTTTTTTATTTTGTTCTTAACTCAAAATGGAAAGGAATTTGAATGCTTTCCTTTTGCCAGCTGAATGCACATGAAATTTCATTTCCATTCCTGTTTTCAAAATATTACAGTTGCCCTGAAATCTTAAATTTAGCGTTACATGTTTTGTAATGGAGTTGGTAACCAATACTGTGCGCAAGGCCATAAATTATATTATCTTTAACCCATTGGCACCCGTGCCGGCCAAAACCGGCCGTAAAAAACTCCCATGCTTCAAAACATTGCAACTTTCTCAATCGCACGAATATTGCCTTAACTGTTAGTTGTGAGCACAAAATGGAATGCCCTTTAAATTTGGATATCCAATAAATGCAAGAAACGTAGCGATTTTTACCAAATATGGCCTTTTGAGTTTGGACAAGAACGAAACTGGCCGTTTTTAACGTCAAAGAGAAACAACAAAAATGCCCCTTTTTGCCTTCATGTTTTTTAGGGAAATCATCGTCCAAAAACCAAAATTCAACCATCATAACAAAATTCAGTCCTTTTTCTAGCTTAGAAATGACTTTTTTTGTTCATATTCTTCTCCCGAGCGTAGATACAGCCTTTTGTTCCAGTGCATTCGGGCCTTCCCGACATTTTCAACATCTTGAGCACATTGCATGCTGGGAACTAACGAGAATTTTTGACAGCGCCCGTTCCTTCCCCCAATTCTTTCACATAGCCACTCCGACCTACCGCCAAAATTTCCTGCTCGTAGTCATCTTCAGTACACAGAAATTCCAAAATATGTGGCGGTAGGTCGAGAAATTCATCAATAGTCGAGTCCCAAAGGTACTAAGTGTTCAACCGGCCAAATTCCCAGTTCATCGAGTAACAAGCCAAATTCAACAACAAAGTACATCACCTTGCTCGATTCTTTGAGAAAGTGGACTCTTAGCTACCGTCACGCTTAATGATGCTCATCAGGCAGCCGCTAAAGATGAAAAATGGCTGTAAATTTAGCAGAAATCGCAAGCAAACCGAACTTGGGACATTGTTGTCGCTTCACGGATGAAAAATAGCTACGTCAAAATGACGTTTTCAGAAACCTTGAGCCTCCAGTGGCTTAGGACAGCACCACTTTTCCCTCACGCTGGTAGTTCAAATAAGCAGTCACGAATTGCTATTCATCGTTTATAGGTGGAAAATCACTCCGAAAATGTAAAATCCTGCGGTAGTCAATGGGTTAACAGGGATAAAAAATATTGTTATTTGTACTCATACTTTTCACATAATTTTGCAAAGTGTTGTCTTAGCTTTGTAAGGCTTGAACAAGTTGAAATACATCTACATGTAGACTGTCTCATATTATCAACAGTATACATGTACAGGAGCTGCACAAAAAGCAGTTGTGTGCATAGTACAGTCAAAATGCAATTCATTAAACCTACCTCTTGCATATCCTTAGAAAGCTTCTCTTTCTCATTCTGCAGGCTTGTAAGCTTAGCCTTAGCTTGAAGTTTCAGCTTTCCAATCTTGGCATTCAAGTCACGCACCTCTTTTTCCTTTGCTTCAATTTCAGCTCTTGCTGTGCTGAGTTCTTCAGAAATTTTGTTGTTTTGCTCAAGATAACTTTGCAGTTCTCCATGAAGTGCCTTTTCACTTTCCTGAAAAGCATGCTTTTCATCCCGGAACTGTTGTTCCTTTTCTGCATCAAGCAGCAGAAGCCTTTCCGTGACATTTTCCTTGGACTCAAGTACACTGAGATTTTCTTTCAAAGAAGCAACAGTTTTCTCCAAGTCAGCATTTATTTCCACTTGAGACATCAGCTTCATTTCCTTCTCACTCATTTCAGTCTCATGCTTCTCTTTAATATCTGCGAGTTCTTTATCCTTCACCTCGACCGTTTCTTGAAGCACCTTCAGCTCTGATGTTTTATCTTCTATCGACTTCTTTAAAAAATCAATCTCACTTTCTTTATCTGCAGAATCCTTTTCTAGCCTGTTAATCCTTTGAGATTGGCTCTTCATCGTCTCTTCTCTCTCTTTTATCTTCTCTTCAAGTAGAGCCACTACTTTATCACTGTGAGAGGGTGGCGAAGCCCCCTCACTGCTCAAGTTTTTTTCCTGTATGGCTCTTTTGAGGACTTGAATGGCTTCATCTTTAGACTGAAACAGTAAATCCATTAATCACTTTCAGAAGATCATACAGTACCGGGCAGATGTAAGTTGACAGTCACTTGAAGCTCGAACTTCACGACTCGAACCTCGATCCTCGATACTCAAAAGCTTCGAGGATCGAGGCTCGAGTCGAGTGAATTGAGTATCAAGTCGAGCGCTTTGAGTTTCAAGACAAGAAAACAAAAAACTTTTCGCGTGATTAGTTTTTCACACGTCTTAACAGAGGAGAGTTTACTGTAGGTTCGTTATACAGTAAGCAACTCTTATAAATAACAAAAAATCTTATTGCACTACGAACCGTGACGATCTCGATATACGTCTATGTTTACAATTTTAGGACAACATGAAATGCATGTGTAAAATGATACATCATAACACGGGCACATTTTTCACGTAAAATTATACCATGGCTTCAATTCCCTGCGGCGTATATCGGTCCTAGTCTCTTTCTCCGATGCCCAAATATACGTCATTTCAAAAGTAGGGCACGAAAACAAGGAATACATTCATCGATTCCTGGCAGCTTTTCTGCTGTGAGATTTGAGAGGTTGACTTGTGGCAAGTCTAATTGATTCCCGGCGGCTGTCAAACTGGTATGCTCGAAGAAAGAGTTAATCGTTCTTCAAGAGAACAGTTGCGTTGAAGTTTTCTCGATTCCTTGCTGATTAATACCGAAAATAAATTATTTTGCGTTTTCAATTAGTGAATGATTCGAAAGATTTAGTACAATCAAGAATATAATCATGCGCAGCGTACTGCTTCAGTGGCGACATTCACAACATTTCAGAAGCTATCATATTTACATTCTTGGCTTGTGAAACAGCGCCCGAAATAGCCGCAACCTTATAGTTTAGTTCCCTTCATTTTTGAAGCTGAATTTAGTGAACATGTAATCCAGTCATCCCTCAAAAGAACCCACGGTTCCAATTCGAAATCAGTTGACAGAAAATATGAAAAATGTGACCATTGCTTTTGACATGTTCTCGATGACATTTATGCAAATTTGTAATGCTTCGCCGAATCTATAAACATTTGCGGCAGCTGTCAAATATTTAGAGTTCGCTCTCAGTTTTCGTTTAAGTTTCTTTGGTTCCTTTTCGTTTGCTACCAACAATTGCATTGTGCGTTTTTATTTAAGAATGATAAATGATGTTTTTGAAGTTTTGATGCGAAACTTCGCGTACATTCATGCGAGGACATTTCAGCAGCGATCGTGTTACATTCTCAGCTTGTGAAATTGAAACAGCGGCCCTAAAAAGCCGCAATCTTGTAGCTTGATTTTGCTCATTGCTTCAGAAGTTTGCTTTTTCTGGTGTAGGGTATGAAAATTTTAGGCATGTTTCACAACAACAATCCGATACTCGGATGGAAGATCGCGCCAAAACAGATCACATGTAACGAACACTCACTGCCGCTGATTTGGAACTGTGAGAAGAACAAAAGCTACGCGAAAATTGCCTTTGTTCTCTCCTACTGTTTGAGGTTAGAAAAATAAATCGTTTCCTCGAAATCCGGTATCGAGATCCTCGAAAAAATTTTCAAGCATCTCGAAACTTGAAACTCGAGCCTCGATACTCAATTCTCGATAGCTTAGAGGATCGAGGATCGAGTTTCGAGTCGAGACTGTCAACTTACATCTGCCCGGTACTGTACATGTATATGTAGGATCTCTCTAAATGATAATGGAAAGGGAATGAGAAAATGTGGTTACTTTTAGAGATGGTTGCAAGCTTGCTTTAAAAGTACATGACTAGTTTTTATGGAGATTCTGGGTGCTAGTATGTGAGGGGGGTACATGTACAGTAACCTTGATACCATGGTCTGTCCTTTGTCAGGCATCAATCACTTGACTACATGTAATTCAGCAAGAGGCTAGAATCCAGTCATCACTGATTGCAATTCAGACAGAAAAGAAGGTGTCTCATCATCAACATGCACCACATGGCTGCTAGTCCCAGTAAGCTTTAAGATGGGTTTCACTTTGCCGCAAATTTCACATGCATAACCCGGCTTTGCATGCTTACAGTACACATATAAATGACACTAAAGACTCTGGAGTGGGGGGCTTTTCACCAAAGCAGCAGCAGCAAGTCGGAAGTACTGTAGCAAAATAATTTGCTACATTATCATTGTAGTGCTCTCAAAATCAAAATTATCATGAGGACTTCTGACAAATAATAACAAAAAGAAACAAAATGATAATGAAAACTACCGGTACATGTATAAGTTATTCTGGCAGATTACCTCAATGATTTGAGTTTTCTCCTCCAGCCTTTCCTTAAGATCATGTTCAGTTGTCTTGTAAGTTTGTTCAGCTTCAGCAAACTCAGCAGCAAGAACTTTCTCCTTTTCTTGGACATGCTGTTGTAGCCTCAGTATAGCTTGTTTGTGTTCTTCTTCAATTTCTTGAATTTGTTGCAATAACGAGGCCTTCTCTTGCTGCAACTACAAGTCATAGTGTTGTTAAAACAATCATGATCAAATGAACTACTCAGTCAAAAACATACTGTATACAGCTGTAGCTTGAAGTTACAGAGTTACAGAATAAGGCCTTCTCCTTCTCTGAGAGTTATGTTATGGAAGTGACATGAATACAACTCTTAAAGGTCACTACATGTAACAGCTGTAAGAGTCGCATCTTTGGCTACCTTTGACAATTTCACAAAAACAATCAAATTATCATCAATAAAAAAATTGACTCCCAACAATCTGTCAAAAAATGCTTAAAAATACTTCTCTGGTAAACCGAAATGTCCACCTGAGTTTTAAGAAACTTTGCACATGATTGGAATACAAGATTGAATGTAAGTCATAACTACCACTTTTCAATTTCAAATTAGTTACTTTCACAGAATTGATATGCCTTTATGTTGCTGCTTATCAGAGGACATGATTGTTCTAGCAATAACATCAGCATTTATCACACATGTCAAACATGGTGTACAGCTCAAGCCACTCTGTACTATGCCCTTTTATTTCACTGACCTTCACACTAAAAAAGTGCAATAGTATCTAGAGAGGTTGTATGTATCAGACAACATCTGAGCTACATAATCCCTTACTTTCTCTGCAGAAGCAATCAAATCATTCTTTTTCTCCAGTTCCTTCTTGACTGCAATAACTTCTCTCTTAGCTCTCTCCGCCTCGTCAACAGATTTCTCAACTCTGACATTCATTGCTTCAAGCTGTTCTCTAAGGGTGCCAACAAGTTCATCAGCTCCACTGTCAAGATTCTTCATAGCTTTGAGCTGGTCAATAACTTGATCCCGGCTTTCTATGAGCCTTTTCTGGGCATCAAGACGATCCATCAAACCTTCAATGGTTTTGTTACGATCCTCCAGAAGCTGTTTGCTTTCTTCCAGTTTCAGCTGGAAACCTTCTGTAGTTCTGATCTTGACTGCCAACTCATGCATGACTTTCTCCTCATTATCTCTCCCTTGTTGTTCCAGTTGTCTCACCAGGCCTTCGCTCTGGTGTAGTCGCTGCTCTAAATCTTGAATGATGCCATCCTTTTTAGCAAGTAATGCATGGATCTGTTGGATGTTTTGGGTTGGATTATTCTGGACAAGAAAAACAAATCATTTACATATTGGCAAGAAAGTGTTTAGGAGATTACAGTGCATGTCTCCAGTTGACGTTTTTTACAGACTGGTTGAATTTTACCTGGACATTGTACACAGCTAAGGTGTATTGGTTAAAACCTGACTAGAGGATTACATAGGATTGTTACTAAGCCTGTATGCTGTACAAACATGTATGGCACTGTTTAAAACACTTCAATGTAGCCCATGATGGCACTTACTGGGTCTGAAACTTCTGAGGGGAGCTCAGCAGCCTCCAGTGATGGTCCAGCTCTTACGCTTTCTCTTAATTGAACAAGCTCTTCCTGTGATGAAAATAAATTGATACTTATTGATACAATGGAAGTATCTAAAACTTTCCAAAACATTACTCAGCAGTTAAGCTACTAAAAATGACCGTCATTTCTTCATTAACAGCCACTTTAACGAAAGGAGCATTAATGCAGGTTACAATTACTGCGTTGGATGCTAGGCATTATTTTCATTTATTTGAGACCAGTAGCATTGTGTTCCACCACTCTGTGATCTTGCAGGTTTACGAAGACTAATTCATGTAATAAAAAGCTTTTTTTCAAAAGAGATAATGAAACATAGGGCCAGCTGCATTGAGTGGTATACATGTACCAAATAAACCAAACAAGCCACTAAAAAGAAGCTAAAAAGTATCCAAGTGTTGTGTAGTTGCACCAAAGTTTGTCATAATCCAGCAGTATTAGACAAATGATAAAACAAACATTTCACCAATGAACTTATCTGAAACTCAGGTCATGGAATGATTTCAAAAAATATTGCTATGACATACATCTGGCTATGACATGTACACCTGGCAAATGCTCAAAATGCACTCTTAACAGGAATGGTATAAAAAGAAACCATAATATCAATGTCATCAAGGACATCTTTACTGTTGCTTGGTGACTTTTGCTCCATAATAGTAATCCTTGATGAAACCCAGACAGATCAAGAGTCTTGATGGTCTGCACTGCTATATTTATCTTTTAATCATGCAAAAGTATTAAAAGCCAACATATTTATTAAATGTTTCCCTATCTCCACAAATCTTAACTTTTTTGGTACAAAAATAAGCAACCTGGTGTAGTATTGGGCTCTTTGTCATTCATGATTGGAACTGGAAATGGAAGTGAGTTAGAATGATATAAATGAAATAAATCATTTGATTTGGAAATGAGTTACTCGGCTTGTGCTTGATATAGGACATACACATGTAACAGATACAGCAGATATGAATTATCAGTGTCGTTTCTTGTCAGTTACCGTTCATTAAAGCAAATTGAAAAAAGCTGAAATAATAATAATTTAATGATGTAGCTAGGTATTAGTCAAGAAAAATCTGAATAAATTCGTAGGCAATTTTCACACCGTTTGAAGACCATCAAACCAAGGAAATGTAACATATTGTGTTTGCAGGCAGATGCCTCAAAGATATTTCTTCAGAAACCCACTCGCAAACGTGCGATATCAAACCACTATATTAAACATTCTTGTTCCAACAATATCTAGCTTGTACGATACAGCAATAGTACAGGATAATGAAGGCAATTAAAAATAAGCTTAAGCTTAGCAGGTAAACAATGCAGGTAACCTCTTTCTGCCGCAACAACTTCTGGAATTCGTGATTAATTTCTTCATTCCTCTTCTCCGACTCACTCAAAGCTCTTTTTAGCTCTGCAATCACATCTCCATCCTAAAACGAACAATTTCCCCATTAAATACCAAGATATCGACGATCAAAAAAAAATTTCCATCGAATGAATGAACCTTGAGTTGCGGAGGGCTTCCTGCTGTAGCCTCTACGTCGTCGTCTTGATCTTCGCCTAAAGATTCCTCCAGCTTCTCCTGCACCGCCTGTGCCATGGAGGAAAGTCTGCCCCACATTTTGGTTGGGAAAGGCTACTCCAAACCCTCACAGAAAGTGTGTTAGATGTGGATGATTCTGTTTTCCATCAGCTGTGGATAACATTGACTTCAGATTCTACACTACACGTCAGCTGGAGGCTTGGCTACTTGGTTCGGTCCCATTTTTTACCTGAAAATTCGCTTAATAAGACAGAAAGATAGGTAAAATGTTCAAATGCTTTTTTCGGAGAAAAACAACAACAACAACAAAACAAAACAAAAAAAAAACAAACAAAAAATTTGGTACCTTATTTTCCCCAGGTGTTTATTTACAAAAAAAAAAAAAAAGACAGATATATAGAATCAATCAGCACGCAAGTATTAGCGTCACGCTGGTGACCAAGCGTGAAAAAGGTGCTACCCTTGCAATTGTAGAAGCAATCACCGAAATCTGCTATTCTGGAGTGGTGAACCAAAAAGAGATGTTCGGCTTTGAGAGAGTCCGTGTTGGCGCACGATACGACTTAAATCAGTATGTACGCAGTCTTGGAGACCATTTATCCAGCTCGCAAAATTTACGGATAATAGTATTTCGTACACATACGATTGTGAACTAATACCAGAAAAAGTCATTGGACGGTCTTAAAAGAACCAGGAATACAAAAACACGAGCGACCGCGCGAGGGAAAGGAAAAACGCCATTTAAACTTTCGTCACATGAATGAATGCGGAAAAAAAGGCAAAAAGAAAGATTAATTATTTTGGAAGGCTTTGGGTGCTAGTTAAATTTAACATCCACCCTACCCTTCAAGCACAGCCACTTTAATCTCTTTTGAACGGTGAGATACGAGACGTACGATTCGATACGAATCATGCATAAAGTCAAATAAAGAGGCTCTGCTCGCAGGGTGCATCAACCCCAGAATGCCTACAAAATCCCAATTCAGTAGTCCTGTCTCCATTTTGATAAATGCCGGTTTCCTGCTTAATTTGTATCCAAAGAACTTTACTACCAACAGTGGACTTTTTCTTGTTTAGATTGAGTCCTCAAGCATATTAAGGCTCTGCTCCTTCTCCTTCTTTCTTAGACAAATATACTCATTGTTGAGCTACATACTTCTTCTTTTCTTTTCTTTTTAAAATAATACATTTCATATTTCATGCTGTCCCCGTAATTCGATCGTATGATGTACCCTATATTGTCAGGAAGCATGCCCCAGCTTCTATATAGGCTTTCTTGTCATTACCACCTTAAACATTTGTAGTCTACCTTATTAAGTTTAAGTTATTATAAATTTCTTGTGTTTCGTATTTTTAAATTTCTAGTGTTTTGTATTTTTATGTGGTTAATGGCCAATAAAATGGAAATGGCATGGCTCGGGCGAAATTCACGAAAACATTAAAAACAACCATAACTCCAAAGCCATTTGCCAAAAGAACACCCAACTTGGCAGTGATACAGAACTTGTCAACGTTAATGTGTTTTGGCTTAAAGTCTTCAAAGCTTAGATTAACGTGACCTGCTACGACGTTTCATTTCAGAAATCGTAAAATGGGGTGCCGAGATGGCATATAATGTCTATCACAAGCAACGTTTTATGACTGTGTCATTATCCTGTACAGGAATCTGTCCTGAATGGTTGACCTTAATTTTTAATTAAATGATTATTAAACAAAAGAGGTCACGTGACTTGTGAAACATCTTAATAACTTTTTAATTAAAATAATATGTCATCCCGTTCAGGAAAGATATTGTGTCTATCGGAGAAAGCAACAAGTGAACACATTTAGTTTCTAGTTACAATGAACCATTCTTACCCCATTTGAAAAAGACTTTCAGAGCATAATTATGACGTCATTAAACACGTGGCCAGCAAATTTTAGCTTTGAGGATCTTAAGGCTTCTTCAATACTTGTGTTTTGAATGTCTGGCAACTCTGGGAGTTCAAACAACGTTGCTGTCACAGAAGCTTAGTTTTAATTTCGCGGGGTCTTAACCAAGGAATGGCCCATGCCTTAATATGCTTGAGTTAGTAAAATCCCCTTACTAAATCTAACTTTGCTCAGTTGAGCTCGCAGGTATTGGGTTCAGTTAAAACCGTACCTTTATGACGCGAACTTTCTGAATTTCGCTCTTCGTCGCAAAACAATTTTATTCGTCACGAGACGTTTGAGAGAGAGAGAAAAAAATTCACTCATGAAAGCAGCATATAACAGCAAGTTTCTATTATGATAGAAGCTTTGATTTAATCCTAACTTTAGGGCAAACACGACGCGGTTTGCGGGACTAACAAGACCTTGAGAGGTAAGATTCTTTTTATTAACCGAATTGCAAATTCAATTACGATCTTTCCCTTTTGACAGCGTAATTACAAGCTGACAGCCAAAGGCTGATACTGCACAAATTCGTTGCGAACTGAATGGCTATGACGGCGGGCATTCGTTCCATTTTAAGTTAGTAATTAACAGAATTCGGCTAAAAATGTAATATATCTCTACTTATAATTGATCAGAGGGTTAGCTCTTCTGTTTGGATTCTTGTTGCTGTGGATTTTCACGAAATGTCCGCGTAAATGAGCGCGCATTTATTGAAGTTCGAAGTTGCCTTTATGATGTCATTTTCTTGTACTGTTGTGCTTTCATGCCTTTTTAGTTTTGCTCAAGTTCAAACTTCTCGCACTTGGGCGGAAGTAAAAGTCAGTAGAGATACGCCTTTTGTTTCGAACTAGGTTTGAAAGCAAGCGTATTTAGAGAAAGACCAAAAAGTATCGAAACCAAAGGTAAGAATCGACGGGTTCAAGTTTCAATTGAATGACAGACTGAAACTGCAAACGGTGTTTTTTCTCAGTCAGATACTCTGAGATGTCTGTACAGGCTTGAAAATTTGAAAAAAAAAATTCATCTATATTTATAGTCATTTTTTCTTTTGCTTTATTTACCCAGGCATGTTTAATACCTGGCACTATTATTGCTGCTTTAACTCAGTAACAATATTCAAGTCATAATCAAACCAGTTAATGTTACGCTTAACTTCAATTTTGGGGAACACTGAGGTAGCTCACTTGCAAGTGTCTTTTAAATGCGTCTTTGATAACCTTTAGGGTTCTTGTTTTCTACGGCTTCACGCTTGTCTCCATTTCGTTCTTCGATTACCGGCCAATTGAAATATAATTCTTTTATATCTAATGTCCTAAATGAATCCGTTAAGATCTAGCTGGATTGACGAAGTTTGTGTACATTTTTCACCCCTTAATGTTATTAGGCAATCACCCTTCAAGGTCCGATTCCATTCTTATGTCATCACTGAAAGCTTTAACAGTTCTCAGTCGGGACTTTTTAGCACACAATCTGAGATTGTCCGTTGGCGTTTGAAATACATGACTAAATGTCAGTTTTGGAGAGATGTTGTGGCCTTGTTTGATGTTATTGGTCTTGGTCTTGAGCTTTGAGGTACGAACATCAAGAAAGCAAGTCACCATCAATCTCGTTCCAGGGCTTTTTCCCTCACTTGGGGGCGAGGCGAGAATTTTTTTCCCGCCTCACTTCCAAGAGAGGGAAAAAGTCCTGGGAACCAGGTTGAGTCACCATGGAACTGATGTCACATGTATTTCGAGCAAGAGACGAAATCAAACTTAGTTAAGTGCACTGAAAATATGTATAAGACATCTACAATCCCAATGGCCGGTGATCGGCGCATTGAGATTAATCAACAGAGGCGTGGAAAACGGAATATATACTTTACTGCAGCTAAGAATCGAGCAAATGCCGATGATTAACTTTCTCAGTGAAACTGCGCACACATGAGACTACACAAGGGGAGAAATTATTCGTTCGAGAAAACGTACACTAATCAGAAACAAGTCACAGTCACAGTAGTCATAGTCACAGTAGCAGTAGCAGTGGTAGTGGTAGTGGTAGTGGTAGTGGTAGTGGTAGTGGTAGTGGTAGTGGTAGTGGTAGTGGTAGTGGTAGTGGTAGTGGTAGTGGTAGTGGTAGTGGTAGTGGTAGTAGTAGCAGCAGTAGCAGCAGCAGAAATACAGATAAACATAAAGGAACATTGACAATGATGATGATGACGATGACGATAAAGGTGACGTTGACGTTGACGTTGACGGTGACGATGACAATGAAGATGATGATGATTTCGATTATCATAATCGTGATGGTCGCGGTGATGATGATGATGATGATGATGATGATGATGATGATGACCACACCGATGACCACAAATATACCTGAGATGCTGTAGATAGTACAAGTGGGTGGTGTTTCAATATGACCGAACAAGGGGGGAAATCCTAATAGACAATCATTCGTGGTTCAGATGAACTTTATTAGTATGCTGCATGAGAAATCAAACATTGGCCCACTCTCGGACTAAAAGTAAAATCCTAAAAGGCACACGAAGCTTCGGACGACTTGCAAACTTCAAATTCTCGCGCACACTTGTGATTAACTGACGTTCACGGTGCATTCTCCACGCACTCCCGCCAACTGATCCGACAAGAAGCTGACAACGATAGTACGCTTGCTAGCTCGGGTGGCAGTGAAAGTAGCTGTTGCCTTCGCTTCTTTCTTAGAAGCAACAGGTCCTCTGAAAAAGAAATTGAATCAGACATCATTTCAAAGATTCATCAGGTATACACACAGTTGTTATATTAATGGCAATCAGCCAATTTTACTAGAGGAGTGAAATGGTCGATTGAGCAAAAAGTAAACTGTAACGGATGAGTTCTTTTCTTTGGTTATAACTAGACAGAAATCAATCATCATACAGAACAAACCTGGTTAATATATTCTTATCAGAAATTTGTTACCGAAGTTAATGTGCGAGTTGTGACTTGTGACAGAGCAAGCGGTCTGAAATAATATGAACCATCACGCGAACTACTAATCAAATTGCACCATCCAGTTCACCAGAATCATTTTCAGAGAAGAACATTTTTACAATCTGTTTTACAAGTCAGGAAGCTAAGCCTGCCTAAAAAGCGAATTGATTGATTAATGAATTTTTGCGCATGACTTAAAGAAACAAGGATCGATTGTACATGTTGTTACCTTCGCCGGTAATTATAAGACGCTGGGAAGCTGTACTGAGTATGTTTCAAGCTATTCCGAGGAGAGATTTCAAGCTGCCTGTTTCTGGAATGCTGTATATTCCGTGGTGTGTAGAGAATCTTATTCGTTATTGACAGTTCAGTCGTACATGTAAAGAAATTGCGTCAGTACTTACGGGCAATCAACGACGACTGACTTGGGTGACATTCCGGTGGCTTCAAAATGGAACTGTCCGTTTTTCAGGGTCACTGGCAACAAATTCTTGAAGAAAGCAGTCACGTCCACAGATTCACCTTTCTTCACAGCTTTAGGAGAGGGCTAACAGAGAGGAAAACACCTGATTAATCTCTGCAGAAATCAAATACGTGGGAAGCAGCGAAAACCGGAGCGCGAACTAAAATGTTACCGGAGTGAGAAAAAGGGAAGAGACCTAAACTAGTCTTCATCAAAGAATTTCATATAATAAGACACTCTGAAGGGGTTCTCCCTAAAAGGAGATTTTTAGTGAAAAAAAATTCACAGTACTAATGAAACATAAATAACAATGCTCGGCGATTAATGTAAGAAAAAGTGAATCTTTAATTTTGCCGCTACTGACTCTACAGGCCTTGATAATTCACTTATGGGCTACAATTCGTGGTCCTAATTAGCGAATTGAAACTGTAGGGTAATTTCAAGCCTGTTACATCTTAGACATCCTCATTCCCATTTAAGCGTCGCCTGTAATTTTATGGGCATGCCTAGAGTTGTTGGGCGACAAGGAAGTCTCAACTTTCTGCTGCATAGTCATGCACATTCTTGCCGGTTTTCGATCCTGTCTTGGAGGGTCCCACGTTGCTCTTTATAAAAGAAAACGTCCAACGGAATCTTTTAAGTTATTCTTCTGCTTCCCGGTATCTACGAAGGTGATGCCACCATTCTATTACTTTCTCTACCCCCTCCCTGCCTTTTTCTTCATAGAAACGTATAACCTCAGCACTCTTCTATGCCAGTCTTACCGTAACAGTGAGTTTGGGCTTCCGCATCTCCACCTCATCTTGAGTGGCGTACGACTGGTGCGTCTCCTCAACTGCACCTTTCACGTACAATTTCACGTTTGCATCTCCTGCAATCTTGCCTAGGTAGTCTGCGGCTGCGATCTTTAAGACGACGCTTTTCTCTGAAGAGAAGAAACAGAGAATATTCAGCATGTAAAGAAATCACATCATTAACACCAAGCTTGAGCCATGCCGAGAGTCCATCATAGTTAACAAATGAATTCATTAGCATTTCTGTCCATTAGTACTCATTACGGTCATTTACAAGAAAAGTAAAATGATGTATTCACGACTTCTGTTACCCGGTTATTGCCTGTAACCCTTAATTACTTAGCAATTAGAAAGGATTTCCCACCGTCTCTAGCACCAAGGTGCACTGTCTCCTTCTTTGCCTTCAGTGGTTTGGCTTGGATCCCAGTGTAGAAGGCCATGATTGAGCTAATGTTCACCATGACAGTCCGGACATCGTTGGATTTGTTCTTCACCACAACTTTTACGTCAAAACTGTCGCCCATACTGATGTCATCAACCACCTCCATGCTAAAATTCACGTCTTCACTATCAGCTTGGTAAATGTCGTACTCACTTCTGGTGCTGAACTTGTAAGCGAACTCAACGGCTTCTCTTTCCTTTTGAGAGCCTAAGGCAAACAACACAAGAAAAGCCAGATTAAAAACTTAAAAATATGAGGGTTTTGTTTTTAATTATTACTAATATTTTAGTAGCATTGCAGAAAAGAAAAATTCAAGTTATCCTAACATCTTGGGGTAAATATTTTCACGCAGAAATGTCCATTTTAATCATCCGTTGTTTCATTTGCGCAATTACCATGCCAAAGCATATTCTTTGCCATCATTTGTACATTTAATTTCAGGGCGCGAAATGTCAGCTGTACCCTGCGAGCAGA
Source organism: Pachyseris speciosa (assembly GCA_016490735.1). NCBI lineage: Eukaryota > Metazoa > Cnidaria > Anthozoa > Scleractinia > Pachyseridae > Pachyseris > Pachyseris speciosa. The sequence goes on from JAEMWC010000011.1 coordinate 98,674, forward strand.
GTCTTCTTCGATAGGAAGATCGAAGGAGACTCTGCTGGCAGGGTATGTCAGCTGCAAAGTGGTTAGGATGGTACAGATTCTTGTACTAAACATAGTACTGCGTTGTATCGACCACGAACACATTGAAGATTAAATCCGAACTTCGTTAATTAATGTACTTGCTATAGCAACGAATTTAAAAATAATTTAAACGAAGAACGTATAATTTTTTAATACTGATCTAATACGAACTAAAATACGAAGAGGGTTCTTTTTTTTTTTTTTTTTTCATTCATCTAACATATCTTTTTTGCGCTTGCACAAACACTGTCTGTTTCATTCCACTGAGATCTGACTCGTATGTACCGCTTTGCTTGAGACGGTGGAAATTGCAAGTAAAACAGGATTACCTTCAGGGTGCTTGTACCCATTGGTAACATCAAGCCTTGCGGGTGAACCTGGCGTCTTGGTGCTGATATACTTGCCGATGCTATATTTGTCCACATACCCAGCCTTCATCGAGCCATCATCATCGTCTACGTCCCAGTACACTCGGTCACCGTTCACCTCAGCAAAGACAAAGCCCGTGTCATAAGGTAGGTACACTTCGCCATTCTTGATGGCGTTCACAGAGGCTGGACCACAGCGAAAAACACCTGAATAGATAATTAAAAAGAAAGTAAGAGAAAAGGGAAATTCGGGTGGCACAGCGCGAGGAAGAAATGCCGTTTTCTTGTTTTCTTGAAAATGCAATGGATTGGTGCGAATAAGATCAGTTTATTTAACTCTGAAAGTTCAAGAATGGCTTGTTTCATTGCTTAATTAAAAGATTTGGGAATACAAAGCAGTATTATTTCGAACGGAATCAAGGTGTCAGGCTGTTGCATACACAGCAACTAATTATCGAAGGTAATTTTTTTGTTGTTGGGAGTTGGGGTAGGGGGTGCTATAACTTAATTTTTTTTTTGATATCCAGATCAATTAAGTTAGGCAGAATCTGTTTGCATTTGTTTCTATTATGTCTTTAGTGACGTATCCGTAAACGTTCGCTGTGAACAGATTTTAGATTGCCTCATAAATAACATGAATAAAGGGGATTAGTTTCTAGAGAAACTGTGGTGCTGCGTCGGTGGGGAAGCCGTGAAACACGAAAATTTGGTTTATCAACGGAGTTGATAATGTAAATTGACCACCGTACAATGTACGGTGGTCAATTTACATTATCAACTCCGTTGATAAACCAAATTTTCGTCATAAATAACATCTCTACCAACCTTCACTTGTCTCTTGTGGAGTGGCGTCGTGCGCCTGCCATCCATCGTGACCATATGGTAAATCAGGACGCTTGAACCACGACTCGTTCCATACGTGAAAGTTCCTGATAAGGAAACGTTACAGTTGCGACAATTTCAATATTTTGAGCTCATTTTACAATTCGATCGACGTGTGGTACTTTAGAGTTTGCGAGACGTTCTGGACATGATGAGTAAACAAATGAGAAATGTTCAGAAATTCGCGAGTCTCGACGCGATGGAACAGACGAAAAATCTGAGTTCCTTTCAATGGAAATTGACCATGAAAGTAAAGAATTTTTCTTAGGAGGGGATGCACCATGTTTTACTTCAACAAATAAACCACATAGTTTTTTTCCAGAATACTAGTTATATTAGCAAGCCGCGGGGGGGGCACCACGTCTACCCCTCCCGTAGATCCGCCCCTGGAGTGCTCCACCACTTGATCGTTGCATGCTAAACACGGTAACGTCACCTTAACGTTTAAGGGCACCTAACGATTTGTTTTGGTAGAACATCTGTTGGGAAAACCATAAACGCCTTGGACATTTGGTTTAAATAGTGAAGAATCACTCGAGTTCTCCCTGGCAAAATTTCAGCTCAAACTTAAGTGCAAATGAAAATGGGTAATTCCTTTTGTTGTCGAAGGGGAAAATATGCCTTTTGAAGGACGAAATAAGGTCAGCTAGCACTTTTTGAAAGCCGACTTCAGCTCGTAAATTCAGGGAGTAACATTCTGCCCCCTAAAAGTTTCTGCAAGTAAAATTTTCGGCTAAAGAATCCGAACAGATCAGCTTGTTATGGATCATCAGTCATGGATCATTGTCATGTCTTGGATCATTTCTTCATTTCAGATCAGCTTGTGTTAATTAGGTTGAATAAATTTGACTTGAAAAGGCCATAAAAACGATATGAGATCACAGGGAACGACAATTTAAGCCCCTTCCTTAAATGTCCTCGTTGGTTGCCCCTGCACTTTGGTGTTTTCAAAACATTTTCTCACCAGATAGAGTCATTGAGATCATCAAGAGGGTTTCCTTCTTCGTCAAAGTGAAAGTCAATGGTCATACTGCTGTCCGTGTCATGAGCTGACGCGAAGTTAGTCACGCTACGAGTAGGTAGTCCCAGCGCTCGCAGCACTGAAATATAACGAAATATCTCACTTAAACTAGAGTGACCATAAATATTCACTACAAAGCTACTAACGGGAGTAAAACCTTCCTGATGCATCTGTATTGACTCCACAACCACCGCCCAGAGAAGGCAGGGAACTTAAGAACCAACAGGGGAACCGCAGACCGGGAAACCATGGTCTTAAACTGGTAAGATCATGCTGGCGGTGTGTTCAACAGCTGCATCAGTTCAGATGATCGTGTTATTGGGCAGTGTTTTCTAAGCCATTGGCCTTGTAACTTCTACACATAAAATTTGGAGGGGGCGTAAAAGAAAATCGAACTCACACACTGATCGGTTTTGTGGTTTGATTTACAAAGCATCTGTGGGTTGAGAGGAGGCTGAGGAATGGGCTAACCACCTCTCCCCACAAAAGCGTCAATTGGTTACGGAAAACAACAGTTATAGTAGTTTTGAGCCTGTGCCCCATCTAGGAGAGGAAAGGACCCAGTATCAGTGCACCTTACTTTAAGTGGCGAATGACCTGAAAGAAGACCATAGTATACATTCAAGTTTTAGCTGAAATTTGAATTAACTAATGTACTCAATTAGTGACTAAAACGTGACAGATTGTGTTGCGATACATGGTGCTCAGTCTTACGTGTTGTGACCAATCCAGAGAACACCCAACACTGTCCGTATCTCACATAATGCTTCTTTTTCCAGAACTTCTCCAGTATAGCTGTACTTCCAGTCCAGGCGGTGGGAGGGGTGGAGTTCTTTGGATATGTCTCTGTCCAACGGCCAAACAAAATTCCACCATCACTGTCGTTGTAATTAGCCTTCGAAAAGAGAACAAAATCACCCTTTTGTTATACGCGAAAAGTGCCAAGTCAACCTTTTTGATGAAACGTCGACTGGAAGTTACTTTGCTGTACTCATCACGGTGAGAGTGGAAGATGGCGACGCAAAGAATTATCAGAGAAATTACTAGTTTTTGGCGCGCCTTAAAGGGAAACAAATGACCTTCTATGAACTAACTGTTCTTCATGCTAGCTGAACCTAGTTTATAATCAACCTTCACCTGTAACTCTATAAAATCTCTTCTAAAGCTGGTTTATTCGCTTCCGATTTTTCTTTTCTTCACCTTTTTACTCGATCACGTTGTCTTGAGTTTCTTTTTTTTTCCCTTTATAATGTGAAATGAACTCAAAGTATATGTAATATTGTCCAATATTGGGATTAAGATTTTATTGGAATAAAGTAACGTAACAAACTACTTTTGTCCTTGGGTATGTAATATATGTTGTCTCAGATGCGCTGAGGCAATGTGAATGCAGGCTTCAAAAGATGAAAGATGACATCAACTAGCCATGTTGGAGCCCAGTACTTACCATTGCTGAAATAGTTCGCGCTATATGGATGGGACTGGACCTTGCAGTTGCAGAAAGTCCTGCCTTGTCGAGAAGCCACAATGAACAGTCTAAAGCGACATCTTCAAACTAAAAGGGAAGAGAAGTAAACATTAAGATACAATTTCCTGGGTAGAGACCCATCAGATCAAGGCTATAAATGCCGGGGAGGGGGGGGGGGGGGTACTAAAAGATTTGAATACGGGGAGGCTCCGCCCCGAGGTCCGACCCCTTACCCTTTTATATACCATTTTTGACAGAAAAGGTACCCCTTTCGTATACCTTCCATTGCCAAATAGTACCCCTTTTATGCCTAAAACAGGAAGTCTTCCTGTCATTTTCATTTTCGTTCAATAAATTAAAACAGTACAGTCGTAAGGTATGTGTGTTCGAAATATTTTAATGAAAGGCCCTTTTAAGTACCTAAATGACAGATTTCCCTACCCTTTCATATACTTCAACCCGTGAAACCCCTACCCTTTCATATACCTGAAGCGTGAAAAAGGTACCCCTTTCGGGCGGAGCCTCCCCGTATAGGCCATTATAGGGAATACCCCTCCCCCCCCGCCCCACCGGGTAGAAATGTCTTTGGGAGAATATTCCGTTTCAGTGGTATTCAAAGGTAAATTTTCATGCGGGCAGATTCAAGCGTTTGCTATAATTGAAGCTGCTAATTTTGGTTGGAAGGCCAGGCAACCCCAGGTTAATGAGCTTCCAGGAAAACTCCAAAGATGGTAGTGCTTTCTGTGTACCCTTTAAAACAGGCGTTTACTGAGAACAGGCCGCCTATTTAGCGTCCCTGTACATTTGCAGGAAATATCATTCTAAGTACTCTGGACCTTTGCTAAAAAAATTGTTTTTATCATTACGTTGCGCCTATGTAAACGTAAGTAGCCTGTATCTGTAGACGGTACCATTACGTGAACATTTTAAACTCATTAGCGCAATGATTTTTTTGGGTGAAATTCAACGAAGTTACAAAGGTGATTTTTACCTGACCGAATAACCAGGGTATTCCTTCCTTCCATCTGGAGCTACCGACCCAGATGTAACCAGAGTCAGCTAACACATACTCACTGCGGTCCACCTCTTTCTCCATATACACCTGATCATCTGTCGATAGAACATAAACAAAGAGCTGAGAGTGGCACGCGTGACATCCCAAAAACGGCTGCTAAGGAGACTACGCTGATAGCTGACTGATTTGAAATAAAGTGAACGCGAGTGAGAAGTGAAAATAGCCATATAAATCACATGACATCGCAAAGCTAAGAGACTCAGCATGACGGCCGTGAGTATTATTAAGCCACGAATAAACTTTAAGCACTTTGCGAATGAGCATAGGATGCGGGTCCAGTGGATACTCTCGATTGAAGCCACTTGCACGCGTGCGCTGTTTTCTGTACCATCACAAAACTAAATCTTTTTAAAAACGCGTTCTCGCATTTCCAGTCTCATTTCAATGTTTTGGCATTGCACTTTTAGCGACGACATATTTCTAAACCTAGAGAATCAAGTGCAAAAGTGTGACCTTGTGGGAACTCGCGATCAATCTTGTGGAAGCCGACGTGGTGTTGAAGAAAAAAATAATAGACCATTTCCGAATTACCTCTTTTTTAAATCGAGGCCTGGTGCTCAACCAGTGGTATGAAAAGAAGTTTAATTCGCATGTAGATGAAAACTTATTTTCATATGAAAGGATGAGTAACAGGACTCGCTTTGAAAAAGATAGCTAATTCAACTGATTCGGAAATGGCCTATTGCACTCTTGTGATAGCAAGGTCTTAATTATGGTACTGTATTAGAAGTCTGGATGTCCTGAGTTCGAATTATTTCTAGAAAAGACAACTTTTTCCTCCCGTTACCGTGAACGTTTTATTTAATTTTTTAGCGATAACATTACTGTACTTTGGATATCAGTCTAACTGGGGAAAAACCGGGGCGAAAGTCACACAAGTTTACCGCAGCCTGTCAAATTTACTTGCCTTTGCACCAAGCATTAAACAGGATGCAGATCTTGTCGTCGTCCTGGTATCTAAACACCAATTTCTTTCCCGCCGCATCCGTCATTTTGGTCTCCACAAACACCTCATAATCACCAACGATAGCCTTAGCTGATGGCATGACTGTCAGCCGCATGGTTTTGCCGCTGATTTGCTTAATTGTCATTCCCCACTGGGTAGGGCTGAGGACATCTCGAATGGCTGCTCGAACAATAGTACCCTTGCTCTCTTGAGGTCGGCTGCCTGAAGTTAACAAAAATAAAAAAATATATATATAATAGGTACTTTTGGGTTTTGCTTAAAATTCCCGTTTTCAGTTTTCTGGTAATCAGTCACTGCTTTTCCCTTTTAAGACCACGATCTCCTTTGCTTGCCAAAATCGCTTCTGCAGGAGCCTGCTAACAGGAATTAGACTTGAAGCGGTTCACTGCCTATTGAATTGGCTTCCAAGCTACATAAACAGTGCTCTAATCGATTGGGTGAAACAAAAACGTCGTCCATAACAATCTAACGCGTAACTGGAGCGCGTAAGGGATAAAAAGAAACATTTTTAGGAAGGGGGTATGATCTGCCATGCATCATGATCTGTTTCACTGTAAATTTGAGTAGACTCACTAATTATTTATCTTAGGGCTCATTAAGACCGACAAAACGTTAACTTCGATTACGCAAAGTAAACGGAAGTAAATTCATGAAAACTTTGCTTTACTGAAAATTATTTGAGCAAAGATTAAGTCGAACTGACGGAAGTGAACTAGTCGCAACTTTAGCTGAAAGAGCCCCCCGAAGCGAATAAAACCTCAAAAAACCTGTTACAAACTGCAGGACTACTGTATCAATGTCGGGTTTGTACTCTCGGTTAAACGTCACAGTCACATCAATTGCCTGTCCTCTTCTAATGATAAGCTTTTCAGCTTCATAGTCGGCCGTCTTGTGAGCTTTGCGGTTCTCCTCTATATGGAATTCCACTCCTTCTGGCTTTAACTGAGATGCTGAAACGAAAACAGAACTGATAAGTAGGGTGTCTCTTTACTGGAAATATTAATAATTGTATTATTTGTTCCCGTTTTACGAATTTCCATTGTGAGCAAGCTTTTCCGGGCCGGAAACTAAAACTTTTTACTCTCTTTTCGGACTCGGGGTAGCCTGCGAGCAAGCTCTGCCAGGGGTAGGGGTGGGGGAGGAAAGGAGAGAAGGCTAGACTCGGGGCCGCCTACAACACTAATGCAAGATCCGATCATTTTGGGAGTCAGTTATACGTCCATTGCTGGCTAAAGCAAGCACACGTCGCCTCAGGTGCTGCGATCGCTCGCTTTGACTCCAAAGACGATTGGCGCTTTCTTCGAACCAAGTAGAACCGACTACAATGTGTACCGGCAATATTTTGGTAGTGTTATTACGGACGATGTTTCATGAAAATTTTCTCTCAAAGGAATAAAAGCAGTACTTTGGGGCGTTGCACGAGTCTGCAAAAAAAAATGTTATATTGCAACAACGCATGTTTGGGAATTTAGTCGCAGCACCTTGGTATATATTGAGAATTGGCGCACGCCGCCGAGGTTCCCAGTTCTTGGTCTAGTTACCATACTATTTTGCTTATCGAAGTTGTTATTGACCAGATGCCATTAATTTGGTTTTGGTTTTATGATCGTCAATAGAAACCATCTGATGGACTTTTTCTACCCTGCTGAAGCCCGACGCCGATCTCACATGAGGTTGTTCTCTTGAATGAAGCCAATCAAATCCAGTCAAATCCATATAACAAAATAATGACTTTGCATACGCAAACTTAGTGTTTAGTGGGTATAAGGGTTGACGCAATACACGTTAACAACGATTGTAACTGTTAACGCCGTGAATTTAAAATAATTGATTACATGAAAGGTCTGGATTTTGCAACCTCGTTCCCAGGGTTCTCTCCTACTGAGAGAACCCTGGGAACGAGGTTGCAAAAACGAAACGAACGAGGTTGTGGTTTCTGCGGTCAGCTCGATGCTAGGTTTTATGCAACTCGATGAAAAAATTGTCCGGAGTATAAAAGACAGGTGTTTAACTCTGTCAAAATTAAAAGGGGTGTTTCCCTCAGATAGCTTCATAACGTCCGTACCTTTTTTGTTTCTAAACCTGATTCTTGTTTATAAGAAAGTTGACCTTCCGTACCTTGAGGTTTCTTCTTGTCAATCTTCAAAGCTTTGTTCAGAGATCTGAACTTTTCGTCAGACAAAACCTTCGTCCTTCCTTCCAAACCTTCACCCATCTTGGCCTTGGCAAAAGCTCTTGAGTCAGTGCTAAATTAAGAAATAAGTTAGTAATCGTTAGGAAAATCATCTGACCTTGTTTATGTCCTGGGGCCGCATATTCAAGCATAATAAAAAAAAAAACAGACGTACGTTGAACGGAAGCAAGCCCCAAATAAGGCTTATTTAACTCAAACAGGATCATATAGACGTAAGTACTTTTTTTTAGTTATAACCAGCAATGAGTCAAACTAATGCCTACTCTGAAGACACAGGAACGCTTAATGGCAGCTAATTTACACGCAAAAGGCCAAAACGACAACGGAAAGGGAGAAGAAAGAGCGGGTGAGTTAGCACTGAAACCTAGTTGAATGAGTACTGGTTAAACAGTACTTACAGGGCATCCTGAGGTTGTTCTTGTCCGCCAGTCCTTCGTCGCTTAGGGCTGTCATAAAAAATAAAAACAAAATGGATTCAAGTTAATGACCTCACATTACGGAGTCACTGAGGAAGCCACGCAAAGGAAGACAGTATGGGTCATCCCGATGCACGGGGGTCTTGCTATGCCAAGTTCTTGCGCTTGCGTGGCGTTTCTATGGACCTCCACGGTTAATTCGTTTGCGGAGAGGTATTTGAGACCCGAAACGAATTCACCGAGACGAAATAAAAAGAGACCTAGGAACTAGGCAAGGCCGGTCAGGCTTAATCCGCCGACAGAAAGCTGTTAAAGGTTGCGGCAAAAATGACCCTGCCAGGGCGTATTGTTCAGCGGTTGTGCCCGTGGTACATCCGAGGGACAATCCGAGGAACTTTTGTTTGAGCGAATTAATGGCCTTTGCGGAGATTGCTTTTAGTACACAAGGGACTAAGAAGGGTGTGTAATTTTCCCCTTTTTGTGATCATAATAATGTCATATAACCTACCGTGTCCAGTCTGGCGTCGGAAGGGTCACAAAGCTACCTTCCCATTCACTAGCTGCCATGACAGACTTTCGGTTGGGTGTGAAGAATAATTTAAGGTGGCTCAACACCGGTTTCCAGCACTCTCCATCACTTTTACTTTGATGGATCAAGCAATCTTCATGGGTTTCTACTTTTACAGACGCCGTACCAAACAAATTCTCAATCACTGATTGACAAGTTATGAATTTTTTCGACATAATAGGTTACCATAACAACAGTATAACCTGTTAGAAACAATCCTAATTGTAGCTTCAAGTGATAATACCTCAAACGAACTCAGTGACGCCCATTGTTGATTATCAGGAAATAACTAGCATTTTCATTTATTTCTTACAATTTGGTTCTCGTGAGAGTGAAATATTCAGTTTTCTGTCTATTTTTATATTTTGTATTTGTACAAATTGTATTTTTGTATTGTAAGTATTTCTTTCCTCTTTATTTCGTCTATTTTTGTTATTTTTTCTTCTTCCCATTGTTTTGGTGACTCTGTCCTGGCTCCGCACTCTGCACTGAGTGTCTGAGTATTACAGTGAGAAACCTCTAGTACCCGCTTATTTTACAGCTTTGGTAAACTTTTATCTACCCTGGATACCAGAGGGTTTTTTTTGGTTGGCTTGATCTGTGAGACAGGCGAAGCCGCAATACCAAGCCACGGCCGCTGCCGTGGCTAGGGGAAAGATATTTTTCGCGTCTCCGTTCGCTTTAGCGTTTAGCGGGTTAACCGTTCCTAGCCTGCGTCGCAGACAGTGTACAGGTGGTATACAGGTTTTCACCCAGGTTTTGAGTGACAAGTCCGGCTGCACCGCTGGCTAACCGATCCTCGCGAAAGAAAAATAAAACCTCTGGCATCCAGGGAAAGTTTTAACTCGTAGTTATGCGAAGTGAAAAAAAAAAAACAAATTCAATCTGTCACGCTTGTCCTATTAACTATATTGATCACTAAGCACACATAAAATAACATAACAAACTCCCGATGTTAGTTCATAACAACTGCCCATTATCAGTGACCACCCAAACGTGAAGTCAAGGTTATGCAAATTATTAAAATCATATACCTGACAAACTACTGTACACCGAGGTCAACACGAATTCAGATCAAAACAGTCGAAGATATTCACGGGTCGCCATTTTTGTCATTCTTGGGTGCTAGTTTCGATTGGGAAATCTGAATAAATCCAGATTTACAATCGAACACAATATCTCAAAAGGGATTTCGTCCTGCAAATCCATGTCAGGGAAGGATTTCACTTAAAAAAATCCGTTTATAGAACTTGTGTTCGACTGCAAATCCCAATATTTATAGATCTCAATCCAGACTTCCGATGGAATGCACCAAGTCTAGAGACCATGAGGTAATTTGCATACAGGGAGGCACCAACAAAGCCAGAATATTCTTTGTATTACAAAATACGAGTTTCAAAATCTTGCTTAGAACTCTCATTAAACGACTCAGCAGTTTGGCTCACGATTAGCTACAGCGTGTTTCTCGCCCCAAAAGAAATCAGCGATGATTGAAACAAATACGTTACTGATGGGAAATGTTTACATCACGAATCCGCAATACTCGGGTGTTTGATGAACTTAGAAAACTTACTCAGGGCTACTTGCTGGAGATCTTGCAGTTCCTTGTGATGAGGACGATGAAGCACCTCCAGATCTTCGGCTACTCCTTCGCGGCATTGTCTTATTTATCTGCAAGTGCTATAAAGGTACGTATGAGCACCAATGTACAAAGCACACAACGCCTATGTCACGCACAGATGCGCAAACGTGAAAAAACACTTATCGAATCTTGATTGGACAAACGGTCAAAGATTGTTGACCCGATGCACAAAGAAATTGGGTGGGGTAGCGTGTATAAGCGAATCATGCAGCACGCAATCGTACATTTGCGATTTAAAATCCTTTAATTCCCTTTGTTAAACGTTTCCTTGCAGTTTTGAACTGGAGAGGTTTTATTGCTATTTCTTCCCTTAAAGTCTCTCGAAGTAAACCCCTCCGGGGGGGGGGAGGGTACTCCCTTATTTGGGCTATAAAGGTCACGGCGTGCTGCCCCAAAGGGTATGGTTGTTTGGCCGTTTTGGTCTGAAATAGGGTATCAATTTTGACCATTTTGGTCTGAAATAGGGTATGGTTTGTGCACTCTAGTCTTGAGTCTTGAGGGTTTTTTTTTTAGAAGAAGCTACTTCTTCATCATTAAGCGATATAAACACCATCAACAAAAACCCTTTTTGTCTTTTAATGATGTTTACGCCAACTGTGTACGTGAAATAGGTCTGAAATAGGATATCAAATTTCTGGTCAGGTCTGAAATAGGGTAGGGAAAAAAGCAGATTTTGGTCTGAAATAGGGTAAGGGTTTCAGGAAGCGGGCCGCACACCCCCACCCAAATTTTCTGGGAGTACCCCCTCCCTCCCCCCCCGGAAGCAAAACCGGCGTTCGTGACATTGCACAATGTACTCAGGGGCACCCAACGACAAGTTTCGGTAGATATTCGCCTCAAACTTTCGGCGTCGATTAAAGAGTGCACTCGGATTTTCGTAACTAAAACGTGGCCTAAAAGATTCGCAATTGGGAAATCATAGCCCCTAAGGTTTTCGGAAAGGTCGTAAGTCGCTGTTTTTGGCAATCAAAAACGTCAACTAACATTTTCGGAAAGAAAATAGTTCCCTAGAAAGTTCGTGGAAAGTTCATTTCAGCTTGCATTTTCTCAAAGGAAGATTTTGTTCCCTGACATTTTCGGGCAATTAAAATTTCAGCTAGGGATTCCGAACAGATGGACTTCTTTTAGCTTATGAAAACATCACTCTAAACAGACTTCAAACACCATAAGGAACTTAAAACTTTTGCATGGTTTGGCTCGTTGGGTGCCTCTGTGTACTAGACGGTTATTCTAATTGATGCTAAATAAGTGTCTCGGTTATATTAACTAAGAAAGTAGAAATTTTGCGCCTGAGGGATCGAAGGAGCAACATAGACCTTTTGCAAAAATGGCCGCGATTTAAATATAGACCTTATCACGGTTTCAGACGCCATCTTGGCGGGTAGGCAAATGGAATACAATTCACAGTGTTTGTATGCAACTCCGTTGTCAAAAAATTGCGTGAAGTGCCTCTTTCTTGGCAAAAAAATATGTTGCTAATTAATAGTACTAGGCAAAGAGTTTCACTGACAAAATTTGAGGGATTTAGCCGTACCAGAAAATGTTCTCTGGGTTTTTGAATTTTCCATACATTCGTCTGTTATTTTTTCCCGGGAATTTTTTAGCCCGCCGCAAAACATTACAGACGAATGTATGGAAAAATTCAAAAACCCAGAGAATTTTTTCTGGTATGGCTAAATCCCTCAAATTTTGCCAGTGGAACCCTTTGCCTAGTACTATTAATTAGCAATACATTTTTTTTGACAACGGAACTGCATACAAACACTGTAATTTGTATTCCCTTTGCCTACCCGCCAAGATGGCCTCTGAAACCGTGATAAGGTCTATTCTTTTGTGTATATTCAAATTGGCCCAACTAGCCTCGATCTTGGGAACAAAATTCAAAAGAATATCTTACCTCGAACGAGGTTAGTTGGGCCAATTTGAATATACACAATAGAATATTTAAAGAGCGGCCATTTTTGCATGGGGTCTAGACTGTTTTTCCTTTTTTCATGTATGAACCAGTATGCAGAGTTTGTTTCATAAATAAATCGAAACAGCTATTATAAACACGTTTCTCTACTTTGATGTTCAAAAACAAGAACCGGTGAAAACCCTAAAGCCGGGCCCATCAGTTGCAAATTGGGTGGGGTTGGATTCGCAACCATGCATGCAGAACGCTTCGTTCGTAATCGTGCATTTGTGATAAAAGCGCTGTTTATTTCGTCCTTTTTAACGTTTCTTTGCAGTTTTTAACTAGAGCTGTTTGTCACCTGTTGTTTTCCTTTAAGGTTTTCGAGGCAAAACCTGCATGCACAGTACGTCAATGTGCAATTTACTAGACGGTTATGCTAATTAGGTGTACTAAATAAAGATGAAATTTGCCTTCACTTGATTTGAAGAGTCAAGCCTTTTTCCTCCGTGAATCAATAGCATACAGAGTATGCCTCATAAATAAACCGAAAAAACTATTACAAAACACAAATTTCAGCTGTAATATTGAAAAATTAGAAGCACTGAGTAGCGTTTGAAACCAAATAGGCGGGTACCTTGTTATAGACCGATAAGTGTATTAGGTGGTGTCTCAGTCAGTTTTGATTTTACAGGTTTGTGAGTTTTCAGTTGTGGGCTATTTTCCCGCTGCTATTTATCTGTTTTCTAGACATTTGTACGGCTTCAGCTTATCAGTGAGGTGTGCTCCAAAATCCCCAAAATGTGACCATCTTGATCGAAGAACTGAGCTGGGTGACAGAGAACGAAGCCCCGTGCCAGCAAATCCAGAGGCTCCATTCCCGTCGCGGGCCCCAGATGTTCCAGATGTTCTCTACCTTACGCTCTTAACAAATGAGTATCGCATCGTTCTTGCTTTAGCAACGCCCTGAAAATTTGATTAAACTCCAGAACTTGGAATTTCTCTTCACGTCCGATTCGAAATAAGAAATAAAATTCAGAACTAAGGCGTTAAGCCTGGTTTTCACTAGCGACGCAAGCACAAGCGCAAGCATACGTAGCTTCAGTGTCAAGTGAAAACGAACACTAAGCAAGTGAACGCAAGTATAAGCGCAAGCACAAGGAAAAGGAAAAATTTGATCCTTGCGCTTATACTTATGCTTGCGTTAAGCCTGTTTTCACAGTGAAATAAGCGTTCTTGTGCTTGAGCTTATACTTGCACTTGTACTTGCGT
>JAEMWC010000011.1:117500-127500 GCA_016490735.1 Pachyseris speciosa
GTACTGTATGCCTGGTTGTTATCAGTTCAGAATTTCAGGCTATATCTCAGTGGTGCTGTAGGGTCCTTTAGATTCTTCTTGTCTTATATTAATTTTTGGTTATAAGGTAAAACTGGAGTCAAAATATTTTTCCACTAACCATGGTTGACATTTAACTAACTGGCTTTCAATCATCCCAGTTTTAGTATGTAAGAAACCTGTAACAGTAGCCTACGAGCAAGCTCTCTCAGGGGTGGGAGATCTTGCTTGCAGGCTACTTTAACAAAAATAATTATTATGCTCTGTGCCAGAGGTTCATTGTTATTTCCTGAAACAAACTGAATCCTTATCCTCACTGGGTATTTAAATGGCACCTTAATTATTATTCCATTCTGTAAAGACCAAAAAACAATCTCTTTGGAATTTTGCTGCACAGTTCTTTTCTTCTTAGTGTAGAGGAGGAAAATCTTTGCCCAAAATAGTTGTAATTAATTTTTATTTCTAGTTCTTCTACTGTCCTAGATTTTTTGAACAAGTCCAAAATAAATGCAATGAGAGTTACATGTTGTTCCCTTGACATCTAAACTCAGTAAACCACAACAGCTCTCAACATATGCACTGACACTTTTTCAGTACAAGACACTTGTTGATGGAATTGATGTTCACGTTGGTGAGTAGTATAGTCTGATGATTATTATCAAAGTCAAACTAATACATGTAGTCTAAATGAACAGTTGGTGACCACTAAATACTTTGAAAATCTTGTGGTTGGTTTTCTTGGTTATATTGTACATTGTATGCACTGTAACTTCTCAACTTGGGACTAAATGAAAACAAACAGGAAATTTGGGGTTAGAAAGGCTTAGGATCTCAATTTCTCAATAAGTTAACCATTGAACACACTCCAATATAAATTATTGATTATTGTTAGTGAAAGTATTTGCTGCTGTGTAGTATTAAACCTTCTATGTTCTTTTTACTGTGAAAGTCAAAAAACCATGAACACTTTGATTTGATTTTGACAGGTCCATTGCGTAGCCACCAATCAAACGTGAGATGAAACCACAAAGAAAGCAAACAAATTTAATTAACAAAACATTGTCTTGATCAGTCACGAACTTTGTTTTGGTCGCTTTTCCTTCCAAAAATGGCTGTTACCCTGTAGTTTTTTTTATTAGTTTAACCTTGTGTATTTATGCAAGCAAAGAGGAAATTCGAGCGACTTTAAACAATGTGAGGCTCAATTTGGTGGCTACGCAATGGACCTGTCAAATTGGTGGCTACGCAATGGACCTGTCAAAATCAAATCAAAGTGTTCATGGTTTTTGACTTTCACAGTAACCCTCTCTTTTTACAGCAGAACAACAAAGCTGTTTAAACCTTGATGTTTGTGCATTTTGGTTTTGTTCCATTCCGAAAGATTATGCTACGCTGTAGTTGTCAAAATGTGAACCAATTTGCATACAGTGTATTATTGTTACAGTATCGTCTCTATCTTGTGCAGCTGTAAAACAGCTCCCCAAGGGGACAGTCATGCAGAACAGTTTTTAATTCAAGTCAAGTTTGCACTCGGATAATTTTTTATTCAAGGGCAATAACAATACTACTTTAAAAATTCTGAATATTTCCTTCTGTCTATGTATAAATTGGTATTTCATTGGTGAATTAGCTCAAGGCAGAATGTTGTCTGATACACAATAGGCAAAGCTTTACACCTCTTATACTTCATTTTGCACCTTAGAAGGGCTACATAATTATAGTAGCATAGAAACACCTTCAGTCCTTTCATTTTGTTGTAAGGAAAGCAAATTCAGGGAAACTAGAAGTTACTCGACAAATAATAACAATAATAATAATATATCACATTTGTATTGCACATTTTCTATGCAATATTCAAATGCGCATTACAACACTGGCCGGGGGACTTTGCCAGACTGCTTTTTAATGAAGTTGAGTTATGAGTGCCCCCGTAATGTCAAATTCATTTATTCAACCATCTGTACATCATGATTACTATATGTATATATTAGTTTCTTTCCGAGAACTATAAGGGACTGGAACTGTTTATTACCTGTAACCAGATCACTTCATTATTCAGCATTTTGCAGTGCAAAATTATTTTAAGTTTTATTTTTAAGTATAGCTATATTCTTAATTACATATTTTATTTAATATCTATTTACTTATTTATTTATTATTTTTATTGACCATATTATATTATTATTCTTTTAACTCTTCTTGATGTGTGATTATAGCATTGAAGAGTATTAAACTAGATGTAGATGTAGATTTTAATATAATGAGAATGTTCAATCTGCTATTTTGTTTTTAATTACTTTTCTTCAATAAGATGATGGTGAATTTTGCTCTTAATTGGCTTTAATGAAAAACAAAGTTGCAGCAGCACTGCTTGCTGAGAAAGGCCCTCACACATGAGTGTTATGACTGTAGACTGAATTCTTGAACTCATCACTAATGCAAAAAAGACACCATTTCTCTTCTTTGTAGTCAAGAAGCCTTACTAGCAGGACTCAAAATATTTTTCAGACATTTGCCGGTCATGTTGTCCAGCCAACCAAATTTTAGCTTGGTCGCATCTCATTTTTGACCGGTCAAAATATTCACACCTATGGTATTTAAGCTTAAATATGTATTCAGAGTCGTCACTAAGGCCGAGTGTAACAGATGTTATCGCTAAACGTATCAGTACTTCTTTTTCAACGTAAAACTTGAAATGCAGGGTGGGCAGTCTAAAAAACAATCAAAGCTCAATAGAATGTAATTAGAAATTGCTCATAGAATGTGTGGATGCAATTTAGGTTGTTAGTATTAGTTACTGAAAAAAAGTATTACAATAACATGATGCACCAAACACTTACAGAGCAACAACTGCAAATGGGGAAACTTTGCCTGTCCTTGGGCAACTGTTACATGTATATTCCAATTAATTTTTAAAAATAATTTTTAATAACTAGTGTCAGGTTTACAGTATGCAGGGTTGGAAACTAAATTTTGGGAGCACTCGCCAACTGGGTGAGTGACATGCAGATTGTACTCGCCCGAATACATTTTCACTAGCCAAATTATGTAGATCTGATCAAACCAAACAACGCAAAGTAAACAACTTGGCAGTTGCCGTTTTTATTTGTTCATGTTGTTTATCTGCACTGTAGCTTAAAAAATATATACCTATTACAGCTTATCTAGTTTTCCTAAAACCATTTCTTCTGTCATCTCGGCATCTGACTCTTATACTCAGTCTTTTTGTTGTCAGTTTCGGACACTCTGGGAAAATATCTCCACATTTTGATTTAACATGTGTGGCGATACACTAGACCATCATAATTTGGTCCATTTCTATTGTATCAGGTTTTGTTTTCAGCGGCATAACTTATGTTTATAACCAGCGGTAACATGACTACTAGTAGATACTTCATGTAATTATTACTTGATCAGAAGACATTAATTTCTTATTAATGAAGCAGAAAGTTTGCATGCATGTGCCAGGTTTCAGATGTTAAAAAAGTACTGGTATGTTTACGTTTAGATTATATTTTGTTAGAAACATTCAGTTACAGTTTAGTTTCCCTGAATATGAAAATTCTACTCGCCAAACCAGGCGAGTAACCTGTGATCTCCACTCGCCCGATGGGCTTGCCACTCGCATTGGCAAGTGGGTGAGTGCTAATTTCCAACCCTGAGTATGTAGTAAAAAAAGGAAACTGCTTTTTATATACTGCTTTTAAGTGCACAAAGTGTCCATGCAAAGTTCTCGACTTTCTTTGTCACTGTGCATTTTTTACCACAATTGCTAGTAATTTGCTGTTGTCAATAAGAGTCTAGACAATGCTGTTCACGTTAACGAGTCGCATAATGCCTTTTTTCAGCTCACTCTCTGAAATTAACATTTTCTTTGACACTGATATTGTGGTAAAAAACAAATTGAATGTGGTTTAGCATTGTCTATGCTCTTATGTATAATGATATTCATCATCACAGTGGTCAAAATTTGCTGTGGACTCATGAGGCGCAGCAAAGCTTAGCAGCAAGGCCTTTGAATAGGGGTGTGCTGGAAGTTTAACGCATTTGAAAGTAAATCATCAAACGAGGATACTCAGAAACCCAGAAAACTTGCACTTCAATAGGAATGCAAGGAAAATGAGCAAATCTCGCCTTTCATCACAAGCTTCCTCATCTGAAACAAATACTTGTGCAAAAGTGGCATTTAATCCTACAGCATCTACTACTTAGTAGTAGTACCAGTTATTTCGTATAAAAGGGGCAGACCCCTAAAAGATATAATCGCTGGAGCAAAACTCTAAGCTGGCTATTACATGTGGACAGGAGTTGAGTAGGTTTGTCACTCCCACTGTCATCACTAAAGATTCTCCCAGATGATAAATTGTAATTCAAGGGAAGCAAATTAATTGAATACACAGCGAGATTGTGGCCGTGCTCACTGTGGTAGAATTCCTCTGTATGTCTCCACTTCGAAAGACCTTAAACAGATAGCCATGTTCCTGTGCATCATACTGTGTATAACTAATATAGTAGTTTTCTTAAGTTAATTGTGTCGATCTCAACCAATCCAAGTTTTGCCACAAAAACAGTTTGAAACAAGCTTAGCACGCGCTGCCCTTCTCCGGCGATCGATCGATCATGCATATTCATTTCAATCTTCTTAGCGGGCTTTTGCAAACACTGGAAATCGACTATTGTTGCTTTACAATAGGCATCTTAAATCACATAAGAGCTTCAAGCCAATTCACTTACAGTTTCTACAACATTGCGCGCAATGGATTCGCATCACGTGTTAGGGTGGCAACTTACTTTTGAGCGGTACTAATGTCACGGGCAACAAACACAGCCTTTGCTATGTTTAAGTATTATTTTATAAAACCTTTTCTGGGTGTTATCTTTACCCCAACAATTGAAACTACCATTACATTATAACAACGTCTTGACGTTGTTGATTGATGTGAGATTCATTGTAGTTAGCGGAGTTTAGCAAGCCACTGACTCGACATTTGACGAACTTAAAGCTGCAGAACATTATATTCTACTAATTTCACTACACGCTACATCCATATTTGTGTTATTAAAGTGAAACATTATTGTTCTCTTCAAACTTGAGATATTTCATCACCTTAATCAAGAGTTTATTCCAGATTCTATAAAAAATTCAACTTAACTGAACATGCATATACCCGGTTGAAATTTACCAGCAAACCAAAACTTTGTCCGGACAAAACGTATTTTGACCGGACATTGTCTGTTGACCAGCCATTATTTTGAGCCCTGACTAGGTAAAAGGTATGGAGTGTAAACATACACTGTAAGCTTTTGTCCAACAGCACTGCAGTCACTTTACTTCAGCTGTCTTTAATGAGTTTTACATCTTGCATTTTTATCACCCCTTAGGTTATTCATCTTAGTTACTTTTAATTGAATAAAAATTTATTATGCAAAGCCTTAATTTAAGGATAACTCTAATGGAACCTATGCGTGAAAGTTTTTTTTCTTTGAATTTCCCTTTTTTTCTCTTTCTTTTTTTTGGCTTAGACTTCATTAAAGAACAAACACTGTAATTCTTGTTTAGGGATGTAACTAAGGAAAAACTACATGTAAGAAGGTTCATCAATAAATCCAGCCAGGTCTTTTGGACTGTACACCTTTGAAAATAAAAATTGAAATTTCAGCTGGTGATAAGCTGTCCATCAGCTGGCTCTAAGCGACAGCCCTGCTTGCTGTTGTCAGCTTAGGCAAAAGAAAGATCATTTAATAATTATATTACTTATTTAAAATTGTATTTCATTTTCTGTGACCAGTTTATGTGCGTAGATCTTTCACCATGTTTGTGAAATTCATCTTTTTTTCCTTTTATTTAAGTCACTGTGTTGAAACTTCTATTTCACAAATTAAAAACTGAAAATTTTACAAATGCAAATTTTGTACATACTCTGATACCACTAAATGCACTTTTTGTATGCCATTGGTGATGCCTACAGAGACTCTTTTTTTAATTTCAACTTTTCGGTTGATTGTGAATTAATTTTTCATGCTAAAACAATAGTGGAAGGATAAAATTGATCATGCTACTGTACCTCTGAATCAGTTGTACACTTGTATTGAAAAAGTTAAAGGTACTTTCTGTGGTGCCACATTTCATTTGCATTTGAAAATAGAATAAAGCAAAACCAAGTAATTTGTATCTCAGCCAATATACATGTATCTCAGGACAAATTTGCAATTTAATGTTGAAATATTTCATTTAAGAAACCTTGCTTTGAGTCAGTATCAGTTAATTAGAACTACAGTTCATTTTTCTTGATATTTTCCCACTGATATTAGCCCAGTCTGGTTAATCATTTTGCTTTATAAATGTGAGCTGAGCTTTCTCATTGTGATCTGCAAATTAATATTATTTTCATATGGTGGAAATCTTGGCTTCACCCAGGGCTCCATGTTTCAGTGTTGTTTTGATGTGAAAAACTAACCTTTATCTTCTATAAAAATTATTTTAAAAACGACTTAATTCTTTTAGGCTATGGAGTAGAGTAATGGGTATTCCTGAGGAAGCATCTTATGACACTATCCGTCTTTGGTTTACAACTTTGCTGTGTCTTCTATATGTAGATCCTTTCTACATGGTACCATCCAATAGTAGTTACTGGTACTGTACAACAAATATTTCACAAACCCAAATAATAAGTGATTATTATCTGCCCACAAAACTTTGAAGAAGTAACTTGAATTTAATGATTCGTGAAGAAAAGGAGCCAGACTTGTAAATAGATTAGGGACTAGGGCATGCACTTTAAATATTAGACTATGTACGGTGTATGCACAGTGCACCCACATGGTAGAAAAAAGAAAAAACATGAAGAAATGAATATTATTATTTAGCATGTGCGTTATTTTATTTTAATACAATGTACAGTGTATGTTATTACTTACAGGTGTATGTAATATTATTGTGTGTATACTTGGCTAACTATTGTTTTTACGAATGCATGTCTAAATTTTACTGTCTTTCTTGATGTATCTTTCAGACTTCTGGGATACAGCCGGTCAAGAGAGATTTAGTAGCATGCATCCGTCATATTACCATCAAGCTCATTCCTGTTTACTAGTAAGTTAGTTTGCTTCCAATTGCTCAGTTTTGTAACATATCAAAACCTGGGGGAGCTTTTGGCTCTACAAGTGACATGAATACAACTCCAATATTTAAAGCATTGTTAGAGCCTTTTGTACAAAATTACATTGTCCTTTGGCTTAAGCTTAACACCAAAAAATTCATGTGCATGTAGATGAATAATTGTACATGCATATGAATTTTATTTTACTATCCAAGCAAAATTTTGATGAAACCCTATCCCCACATTGATCATTGGCAAGCTTGAAATGTTGATGCCAAAGTTGCTTTTTTAATATTAACTGGCAGTTGTGTTTTGACAGGTTTTTGATATCACAAGGAAAGTGACATACAAGAATCTGGCAAAGTGGTACAAAGAACTTAGAGATTACAGAGAAAACATACCCTGTATAGTTATAGCAAACAAAATTGATGGTATCCTTTTGTAATGTTTGTTTTTATTGTTGCTGTTTTAATTAATTTTAGTTCCTCTGGTAAAGAAAGCCAGTGTCAACATTATGTACTATAATTGTTTCATTCAAAGTCTTGCTGATTGGTTAGCAATGCATTCCTTCATCTTGTGTATGTGTGCAACTAATACAGCTGTACCCGCAAATCTTCTCAAAAACTAAATCTGTGGAAAAAATCTTGAGCAAACTGAAGTATGACAAACATCTGCAGTAATTCTATGTACAACTTAGTAGCACTGAATTTCTCATTTGAAACAAACATTTTTATAAGCCATACAGAGAATCAAATAAACATACTGTATCCCATGAAAAAAGTCTTGCTGATTGGTTAGCAATGCATTCCTTCATCTTGTGTATGTGTGCAACTAATACAGCTGTACCTGCAAATCTTCTCAAAAACTAAATCTGTGGAAAAAATCTTGAGCAAACTGAAGTATGACAAACATCTGCAGTAATTCTATGTACAACTTAGTAGCACTGAATTTCTCATTTGAAACAAACATTTTTATAAGCCATACAGAGAATCAAATAAACATACTGTATCCCATGAAAAAAAATTTAAATTGATTTACAGCCCAAATTATCAGTCTAACCTGAGTTTATTTTTATTTCAACCTCAGCAGCTACATGTACTTGTAATGTTCTTGAAATTGCAGCTTTAATTTGGCTCTGAATTGCTACAACTGTACATGTTTTGCCTTAACTTGTTTCTTCTTGTTAAAGTTGACTACAATATAACACAAAAATCTTTTAATTTTCCAAAAAAACACGGACTTCCATTTTATTTTGTCTCTGCATCTGATGGAACAAATGTTGTCAAGGTAGGTGGAATTCTGCTCTACATGTATATGTAATAGTGAATATGAATCCTGCAATATTTCACATTTAAGGAAGATGGGTCATAAATCACCTGTTGGACTTCCCATTTTAACTCTAGAGTAAAAGCACTGAGAAGTATACATGCTGTCAGAACGTGATGTCGGAAGTTTTCAAGATTCTTTTGACATATGCAAATTAGTGTACTGTTTTCAATGCAGAAGATAAAAATTTGCCCTTCCTCTAGTCAGGTCCGGCCAGGGGTTTTGGGTATACGGTATCTAGGGCCATTTCAATTCAGGTATATGGTATTTTTATGTTACAATTTGGGTATAAAGTATCTGGGTCTTCCTGAATTTTAGGTATTCAGTATACAGCCATGAATCAAATGCTTCAAGATAATTTTAGGTATTATGCACATGTCATCGGCTTCCCCTTGGGGTCGACCCCCAGGCTAACCAGGGGGATTGTAAAATCAGTCAAGCAAACTTGAGGAATATTCCCCAGGGGATCAGGGAATCTCTCAAGACAAAGTCCCCTGGGTGAGGTGTCTCTCAGCTGAAACTCCCTGTGACATCCTTTTCAAACTTGTGAATTCCCCCATCCCCTAATCTTTGATCGTAAAACAATGTCAAGATTTTCCCCTACCCTCTGACAAAGAATCCCATCCATCTCCTTGTATTCCCCCACATATCTCCCTGGTAGGCCCTGGGGCCGACCCCACGGGGAAGCTGATGACATGTGCATTAAGTATCACACATTTTTCAATTTTAAGTTATATTGGTATCTTATGGGAAAAAACTGGGTATATTGGTATCCCACTACCCTCCCTGGCCGGGCCTGTCTAGTGGTTTTTGCTGCTCTCACTAACATGTTCAATCAATGTTAATTATACTAAAGACTTAAAAACAATAGCAGGAGTACATTCGGTAAAAATTTCAGTGCAAAATATTACAATCGCGTATAACACGTAGTCCATGCTGAAATGTAATTCAATATTATGTTCTATAAATACTCTACAACTCCTTCCACTATTTTTCTGTAAACAACGAAAGACTTTTGTCCATTAAAGTTTTGAATACTGTAGTAAATAAATCGAAATTGCTCCAATCGGGCTATAAATCGAAAGCTTTGCAAATAGTTAGCGGACGGTAATTTGTAACTCTTGTTGATAAATCAATGCTCGCATGCGCTCACAACAGCGCAGCGTTGAAAAGCATTTTTGCACTAAATTTATGCCGCCTATTTTTTTTAACAGAGATAATCATTTGCTCTTTCAACAACAGTTTGCTCGACAAATAGCAAAACATTATGGCTAGAGCACAGGTAGCCCAAGCTTGCGATTTGTGTTGACCTTTGCAACATAAACAGTGGCGTGTGTCACGAACTAGTAATTTGAGCATTGCATGACCTTTGCATAATGGCGAAATTATAAGGATTTGCATGGGAGAAATTGTTTCGAATTTGAAGGTAAAATTAGGAATGATTTTTCGATAAAATTTCCTCACCTTAACTCCTCTATAGTTTCTTTTGTGTCCTGTCTGGTTTCTAAGTCGATTTGTGGCGATTTCGTGGAGTTTCTGTTCCAACGGTTTCTCTC
>JAEMWC010000011.1:130000-165000 GCA_016490735.1 Pachyseris speciosa
CAAGCGAAGTTACTCTTCTTCCGACCTGCTATGAAGCTTAGTGCTGCGAGTTGTGCATACAAGACCGTATGCCCTTAGAATAGGAGAATCTGTTTCTGTGCCTGCCTCCTCAAGAACTAACAGATTTGGAAATTTTTGCACCATCAAATACCAGAATCACGTTTAAAATAGCGAAATGTGATATGTCTTAACATTAATAGTTATATTTACGTGTCATAATTCCGAGGTATTTGTATGTAATTAATGTATTTGTATGTAATTAATTAATGACCCGCCTTGTAATTCAGTTTATGCTGCAAAAAGGTTGAATAAACGATCATCATTATTATTATTATTATTATAAATAACAGTTAACTGTTACATCGGCTGTGTCCTGTTTCCTAAAGGTCAGACATTAGAAAATGTTGTTGTTGTTGTCTTTTTTTCCCACATATACCGGTAATTATTTACTCTTCCTTCTGATATAAATTACATATACAATACTAATTACCCCATTTCCATTTCAAGGACTTAACCATAAATTTACAGAAGACTTATATGATCTAATTATCATCAATTTAGAGCTTTGATGACATGAATCTCAATCAAGACGGCTACGATTCATCAGATAAGAAAAGCAGTGATGATGAGGGTGAAACATGATGCCAACCGCGCAAGTGTCTACAGCGTGGATGTGCATTGTTGTATGTATGTGCATCACTTTTTATGTCGGTGGACAGAATATTCAATGCAGAGTAATTTATTTCTCCTTATTAGAGTTTTTAATTGTTAGCTATTAAGAATATTTAAGAGATCTACATTGTTATGAATTCATCGTAAAAGGCTGCTGGGTGCATCTGGTGGCTGAATGGTGATGCGAGATAAATCTCCCCGTATGGGATGAGAATAAAAAGATCCAGCTTCAAAAGAGCGAAGCTATAGAGAACAAGTTTTGTGTTGTGTTGTGGCATTTACACAACAAAAGGCTTCCCTTGGTTGTTCTTGGCCAGAGAAAAATTAAGTCTCATTTTTATTGTACAGAATGTATGTCGTGTTTTGTAAATCAACCTATACTCAAATATTTAGTCATTTTATTGTAATTATGACTTATAGCTCAAAGGGAAGTTCCCTCTTCACCATACTGAATTCGTGAATTCGTACTTTTTGGTTTACATGTAATTAAAGAAATATTGATATAGTGATTGAAGTTTACGAGATACATAGGTTTTCCTGGGTAGGAACTAAATAACAATTTCCTTTCATTCTGCCAACTCTGACTGAAAAATCAAATACACAGCCTTAAAAAACAAAATTTCCAGCTCTGGAACCACACTGCAAAAATCGATTCATAAGTATAATTCATAGCAATAAGGTAAAAGAAAGTGTCCGGATTGTAAGAGTTAAACCTTACAATCCTTTGGATCACAGACTATCGTAAACATGTAGTTTCTCAAAAAGGGGTACTCAGGTGTAGAAGGAGGTTAACTGTATCTTACAAGAGGTGATCTTGAATAACCCTTGCACTCTGAACAATATTTTGTGAGACATGTCCCTCTTGTTAAAATCTTTCAGTCATACTAGTGGTAGCAAATCATTTCTCCTTGAAACATCTCTTGGTTGTTTTCTGCGTCGATCGCATTACTGCAATATTTTTTAACTGATTACTGAGGCAAAAATATATTGATACGTGGCGTAACAAACGCATGCTTGTGCTTGTACCAATACTGTTGTTGCTGCAGCTTATATCTGCATTGAATTGCCTCAAAAACGTGGGCAGAGTAAAATAAAGAGTTTTATGACTGTTAGAACATACTTGTCAGAGAAAAATCCTACCTGTTGGCGGTGCCCTCCATCACTTTTATGGGGTGGGAGCTTTGCATTGGAGTGAGCCCCACCCCTCGAGCTGGCACTAGTTATCTACACTCGTGCTTTGTTGTGTTCTTGTCTTTTTAGTGAACTGAGTCAATTGAAATTCACACTCCTATAGAGCGCTTTTCAATTGAGTGTCGTAAAACCAAAACCAAAACCAAAGCAATTACTCCAGCCAATCACAACAGAAGTAAGCAATGCAATGAGCCAATCAGAATACGAAGCAATTACACGTAGCCGGTGCAAAGCGCGGGAAAATACGCGAGTGCAAGTCGCGCTTGGTTTTGGTTTTGCTTTTCATTGGTTGAGAAAGTGGCGCGAGTTTTCCTGGCCAATCACAGAGCGAAGCAATGCAAAACCAAAGCAAAACGAGAATTACTTTCGACACTCAATTGAAAACCGCTCTATTGTATACATGTATGTCAATATGTTTATTGTAGTTTTAGATTGCAGATATGTAAAGAGAAGAAATTGAATCAAACATATGAGTGCAGAATGTAAATGTCTGTAATAAATTGCATGTAAAAAGCGATGTATAATAAAATTGTTGCTCCCCGTATAGCAAGCTGATCAATTTTGCTTGCTTCGTTGTTTGTTTTTGGTTCTAAGCAAACTTTGTTTTGTCTTTCGTTGCTTTCAATTTTTTGCAAACTTCGTTCCCTGCTAGCAGAGGACTCTGCTGAATACAAGGAAAAGAGGCCTCTGCTAGCAGGGAACAAACTTCGCATCCCTCACCGTTGGCTCCACTTCAAGGACTGCTAGCTGAGCGTAGTAAAAGAGCGACTTATTTGTTATTTATTCACGATTGTTGTGAAGCTACACTAGCTACTTGAGTGTTTGTATCCGACATAGCCAACAAACAGCTCTATCCTAACCCAGTCACAACTCAGCCTTTGCTCGAAAACCAGATTTTCTGTTGAAAAAAAATTAAGGTTGTACCACCTGCTTTATAGTCGTGCTAATAATATCTTTATTAAAGTGTCTTTCGTTCTAGTTTACAAGAAATTAATTGGAGACACCTCTCTAGGAGAAATAAGAATACAAGCTAATAAAATAAATTCCTCCCACCCGTTTCTACTTTAAAGTCAAATATCTATTATATGTAACTAAAAAATATTAATAAGTATAGTGTGTTTTCACATGACGTCACGACGGCCATGTTGGTGTCCCAAAACAGAGAAACGGCAGCCATGTTGGTGTCCCAAACTAAACCTCTGGGAATCAATCTCTTTTCAAATACTCTCTTTTGTTTCAGTAAACCAGTATGGCTTATAGTCGCGTGAATGAAAACGCTCTATCAGAAATACAAAGAGTAAAAGCTAATAAAACAATACCATCCCTCTCATTCGTTTCCATACTCAAATTATCCATCATAGTCTATGTACCATCACGAAAACATGTAGCCACACATCCTGTGTGAGGAGACGGAATTAAGCAAACTGAACAAAATCCATTTCTTTTAAATTTAAACGGATGCTTTGAATAATGTAATAAAAATCAAATCAATTTACTTAAGCTCGATATCGTGAGGAGTGGTTGCCCAATCTCCCGAGCCTGGGGCTCATGTAATGCACATGCCATCGGCTTCCCCGTGGGGTCGACCCCCGGGCCTACCAGGGAAATATGTGGGGGAATACAAGGAGATGGATGGGATTCTTTGCCCGAGGGTAGGGGAAAATCTTGATATTGTTTCACGATCAAAGATTAGGGGGTGGGGGAATTCGCAAGTTTGAAAAGGATGTCACGGGGATTTTCAGCTGAGAGACACCTCACCCAGGGGGCTTTGTCTTGAGAGATTCCCCGACCCCCTGGGGAAATTCTTCAAGTTTGCTTGACTGGTGTTACAATCCCCCTGGTTAGCCCGGGGGTCGACCCCACGGGGAAGCCGATGACATGTGCATAATAAACGTTCGAGCATTCCGGATCGAATTGGAATTTAGAAGTGTTGGTTTTTAAGGAGAGGGGAAAACCGGAGAACCCGGAGAAAAACCTCTCGGGGCAGAGAAGTGAACCAACAACAAACTCAACCCACATATGACGCGAGTCCGGAAATAGAACCCGAGCCACATTGGTGGAAGGCGAGTGCTCTCATCACTGTGCCATCCCTTCTCCCCAAAAAGATCATTACTAAGCGGGAATTGTTGGGAAATGAAAGGAGATAACACACATTTCAGCAGTGCATTTTGTTTTCTTAAACACAGCTTCGTTTTCTACCCTCCTTTTATAGCGCACATTCTAAGCGCCCTGATCAGCATGGCCCTTTCTTTGAGAAGTTCATTATGGTGGTTGCTCTGAAATCAGCGTGTCCGATGAAGGAATACAACCAGTATCTGATTGTACGTTCACTGACGATTTTAAAAGACACCATCACTGAACCATATATGTCAGAAATACTATTTTGGAGACAAGCGACAAATCTTTCATCGGGATTTCCTTTATCCAAGTTCTGGCGTGAGAGGACTGGGCGGGGTTTAAAGATCGTACCGACGTTTAAGAAAGAAAAACAGTTTAAGAAAGGGGTACTGTCACGGCCATTCCTGTTGTGAGAATACCTCACAAATTAATGTGTCTGGGTTAGCTGAAAACCATTCATTGGGCACTAAGGCCACATGGTAGCGAGCATTACCCCTTAAATCTACCAAATACCTGAGCATTAGCAGCCATGGACACCGTGAATACGGTAGCCTCGCAGCTCCTATAAGCTCTAAATTTCAGTGGCGGGGATGGTGTCGCAGCCCTGTTGTTTTAGGGCCAGGGACCCGTTTCTCGAAAGTCCCGTAAACTTTTCGGGCCCGAAAAGCCATTTCAAAAACTGCGATCTATCCTATAAAGCTGGCCTTTTACTATAATTTCAAGATACGAAAGGGCAAATTTTTTGCAAAATTACTTGCTCTGAAACGTCGTCGTTTTTAAGATATGAAGGAAATTGTGGCACCCGAAATAGACCCGAAAAGTTTCCGGGTTTCGAGAAATGCACGCCAGGGTCCATTGTTTGTGTTCAGTTTGTTCTTTTGTCTCACCTGAAGGGTGGTCTCCAATCAGGTGAGACCTTGTAAGAGCTGCGAGGTGACCCAGCTAATACCCTGGCTCAAGAATAAAACAAGCAATGTAAGTTTATTCAACTGATTGTGAGGAAGTGCTTTTTCTATCACAGGAATCCCATGCAACACGAAAAGGTCTTGATTTCAAATAATTTCTTTGAAGGAAAATAAATTAGTATTGCTTTACTGCGATATTTCCAACAAACAAAGCCAAATTTGAAGTTTTTAATTTCAAGTTGCAATTCATTTCCTTCTAGTCATTCGTGGCCATAGACAACCGCAGATAATTTCAGTGTACATATTAAGTGCTTCGCAAGAAAACTTCAAAACATTTTAAACATTTCACTGTTACAAACACATTTTGGGGTTTATCAAAATTACACGACAGTGCTCCAGAAGTATCACCAAAGTTTCTCAGACCGATCGAATGCAAAGCTAGCGCGCGCATTTCTCGAAACTCACGAAAACGTTTCGGGCCCGAAAACGTTTTAACGTAGACTATGTTCATTACCAGAATATAAAATTGAGAATTACATTAGGCTAGTTAGCCAAAAAGCTAGTACAGATAAATATAAAACCCACTTGAAAAATACTTCTCGGGCCTGAAACTGTAGCTCAACGTTTTGAGAAACGCGCACCTGGTCCGAACAAAACCACTCCACCCTTTTCGAAGGTCACTACGTACAGCTTTTGAAAAAGTTGCTTATAAGGTTCTCTTCTAAGCTACAACTAGGCAAGATAATCAGTTCATACAAACTCGGGTCTGTTGTCGAGACAAAACGACTGGTTCACACATACTGTGCACAACCATAAGCTTAAGAAAACCGCCTGGCCTGGGACCAGCATGAGATAAACACAGCATCACTAATGAGAACGCGCGAGAAATAAGCACAAGAACTCATCAATATTGCGAGTGCACATGTTGCTTATCCTTGTGCTTATTTCTTCTCTGGTAACCAGCACACATGTCCAACATACACGAACTGAGTCCGGTCGTCAATTGGTGTTGACGACCCGAATGTCGGGTCGTGAAGTTTAAAAAGGAAGTAAGCTTTACTGCCGGAAGTCAAACGGCCTGAGGCACCGGATGTCGGGTAGTGAAGGTTAAAAAGGAAGAAAGCTTTACTGCCGGAAGACAAACGGCCTGGGACAGCTTCAAATATCTCGACGGATCGTGACGATCCGATCAGGTCGGGACGACGACGATCCGTCATTTGAAAAGTCGACCCGACTATTGGAAATATCAGGTAGTGAGAGACAGTAAAAAGCCTTGATGAATACTGGAGGCCGTGAATAGAATAGCGCTCAGAAATAATGACTGACTGGAATAGCGCTCCGAAAGGTTCAATACTTCGTTCTTCAAGCGTGGCGAAATCGCCGCAAGCTTTCTAAAAGCATCCAAAAATGGTGAATATTTACATGGTCTTTAAGCCTCGAGTCCAAACAAGCGTGCGTTACTCGTGTATACCGCGTTGTTTTAACCACAAGTAGAAAGGCGCAACAAGCGCGCTACACATGTGTATGCCTCTTTCTCTAAGCCACGAGCAGAAAGAAGCGCGCGTTACTCATGTACCGTAAAAGCTCTATTAACCCCCCCCCCGGGGGGGGCTTATTTAATTGCAGGCCTCATTGACGGGGGACTTATTTTTCATACCAAACTCGAACAACTACAGTGAAACTTGATTATTTAATAGAGAGCAACAAACAGTATTATGTCTTTACAGATGAGTGTATATTATTTGTTTAAAAATAAACCAACTGTGCTGCTGAAGTGGATTTCGTAAGAGGGAATAGGAGGGGCTCATTACAAAATCTCATGTCCCAAAAAAAAGGGCGGGGGGAGTTATTAGAAAGGGGGGCTTATCACAAAAAAATGACTTCCAAACGGGAGGGGGGCTTATTAGAGAGGATGGGGGGGGGGGGGGGTGTTAATAGAGCTTTTACGGTATATGTCTCGTTCTTTAAGCCACGAGTCCAAACAAGCGCGCGTTACTCATGTATACCTCGTTGTTTAAACCACAAGCAGAAAGGCGCAACAAACGCGCTACACATGTGTATGCCTCGTTCTCTTAGCCACGAGCAGAAAGAAGCGCGCGTTACTCATGTATATGCCTAGTTCTTTAAGCAACGAGTCCACTAGAAACAAGTGCGCATTAGTCCTGTATCCCTCGTTGTTTAAACCACAAGCTCAAAGGCGCAACCGACAGAAAAAAAGAGCGCTTCACATGTGTATGCCTCGTTCTTTAAGCCACGAGCAGAAACAAGCGCGCGTTACTCATGTATATGCCTCGTTCTTTAAGCCACGAGTCCAAACAAGGGCGCGTTACTCGTGTATACCTCGTTGTTTAAACCACAAGTAGAAAGGCGCAACAAGCACGCTACACATGTGTATGCCTCGTTCTCTAAGCCTAGAGCAGAAAGGAGCGCGCGTTACTCATGTGTATAACTCGTTCTTTTTAGAAGCCACGAGTCCAAACAATCGGGTGTATTGGACAACCCTCAGAACCAGCCGTGTAAGATACGTAAAGGCATTAGCACTAAGATCAAAAGCACTTTGGCTCTCATGTCGGTTCAAACAAAATTTCTGACACGCTTGGACTCAAAATGTTTCGGATTACCGCATAACTGTGACACAGGCTTAAAGGACGCCAACATCATACCATAATAGCTGGGGTGATAGTTAGCTAGAAGATGAGATTCCCAGCATTTAGAGCTGGCCTTGAGCAAACCGTCCAGCATTACAAGGCCTGTGAATCCACACGATAGAGCCTTGTCGACATACGACGCCGCTTCCACTGACAGCTTTTTGGAATCTTGAGTGGTCACCCACTTGCCGCAAGCCTTGTCAAACGGTTCCGCTGCTGTCGAGAATCCGTACGGCCCCGACCTCAAGTGGGTGTGCGCAAGATCAGCGCTTATGATCATCACGATCCTGTCTGGTCGTGACTGCAGAACGTCAAACAATCTCTCGCCAAGTCGGGTTAGTTCGGGGATCATTTCAACGCTGTCCGTGTATCTGCGACTCGGCTGGGAAAGAATGATTACTTTGCCTTCGCGCAAAGCATTCTTCGTGAAGTATAGAGGCACCACTTCGCCCCAACAAAGCGGGAATGGTAGAGCCCCCTCAGTTCCGGGTTCCCCGAACGCACTCAAGGATGAAACATTTTCCTTTTCACCTTTAAGGGCTCTGACAAGCATTCTGATTCCTTCGACATCCATAGAAACAGAAACGTTGTAACAGCACGATGGACTTCCGCGGTTATCCGGACCAACGAATTCCTGTCCTTGAGCATTAAAATAGAATATGAAATCTTCAGGAGCGGCGACTCCGTGTGGAGTGCTCAGCACTATAGTATCTGGTTTGAGATCCTCGATTTGCTTTCCAACTTGCACGGAAGCATTGTGCAGTAGCCAGGCTTGGGCCCTGGCAGTGGCGTTGGTTGTGTTAAAACTGTGAGGATCGAAAGCAATTCCCCCTGTGTATTGACATGAAAAATTGAACATAAATGTTTTGAAACTTAGTTTCTTAATCACGTTTACTCTGTTTAGGAAATTAGAAATATAAACTTATGCATGTATGGGAGATATGCAGCCCGCCGAGGACTGGTTTAACCTAGGATGCGGCTGCTAGCAACCATGGATGTTGCATTTACGACTCTTCCACGAGCAAGGTCTCCTGGCCAAGAGGCACTCCAAAAACCGCAGTTGAGGGAACGGATCCTTCCCCTTTGAATCCTGGTGCTTATAGTTCCTATGGAAACTAGTTGGAAGCGGCACGTCCCTAGCTTCTGGTGTGAAAATGGGAAGCATTCTATAAATAGAGGCCACCTCTAGCGTACGGGACATTATTTGGCTTTTGCAGTGCAGCGCAATGTCGCCCTGTGAACACAAGCTTCCATGCTATTTGCTATGGAGAGGCTTGTTAGTACGAAATTTTTCACAAGCGTTTTTCATCGAGCTATGGATTGCTTGCATATACGCTTTCACTAGCGTTTCTCCCTATTAGGGCTCCTCTTCACGCCATCCGACCTAAGTGCAAGGTCTTCACCAATCCGGCGGTAATAGTTCCTAGACGTCACGCAACGCTTTTCGTAAAAATGCGTGGAGAGAATGTCGCGTGATAGCGTGACCATCAACAATAAGTTTGCTCCCAAAGGATGTCCCCTTTTTTTGTTGCTATCTAGATTTCTGTGTTCTTCCTTCTTCATCGCTCAATCGATTCTTCAATTCGGGCTTCACAGTAAGCTTAATTAAACGCGGCATCCATTTCCCGCTTGTCAGGAATCACGAGATCATTCAGAGATCTCGAACATTGTTGCGTACAATAGTTTCACTAACAATTTGGTGAGACCGGCAGCAGGCTACTAGTTTCCCCAGATAAATATCATCGCGCAGGAAATAAAAAAAAAAAAACAAAGCAGCTGCTTACCGTGAGGCATAACAAAGGCTCCAACCACCACACCATCGGCTTGAAACGCGAACAACAGTTCCAGAATGAACACTATTGCCATTGGCGCTAACATGATGTTCAAGCACTCTATATTGAAGGAAAATTCAGTATTTTCAGACAGAGCAAAAATGTGTCTGCTTTGTGGGCAGGCGTTGTATTTTAGTTTAGTTTTATACGATAGCACGTCACAAGCAGTCCAAGTTCATGTCACGAGAAAACGAGCCGCTCAGAGCACTCTGATTGAAAACGGTATCGAGTTACAAGCGAACTTTGACTTCCATAACACTTACTCTTTACATACATACATACACACACACACACACACACACACACACACACACACACACACACACACACACACACACACACACACACACACACACACACACACACACACACACACACACACTACATACATACATACATACATACATACATACTACATACCTACCTACGTACCTACCTACCTACGTACCTACCTACGTACCTACCTACGTACCTACACACACAAACACACACACACATACATAAATAAATACATACATACATACTTTATTGAGACTCCCTTCAACAGGGCTTTTCAGTCACAATTAACTATTACAGAATACTGGTAATTAAGATGACTTATTTACAGTAATTTAATTAAATTCAAAATATATTCAAAATTATTCGAAATAATTATATCCAAAATTATTTCGTATAAAACATATTATTAAAAAGAGTCCGCTTAAAACTATCAATTTCTTTAAAGTTCTTAATATTGTCGGCTAGTCCATTCCATTCTCTTGGACCCCGAAAGTAAAATGTCCTTTATCCCGTTTACAATCTACATCGAGGGACCACAAAATCGTTTCTTCCCCTTGTGTTCCTGTTGTGAACTGCTTCCCAAAATGAGAAGGATGCAGCAAATGTAATAACCTTGATGTCTTCATTTTGACACGAAATATCGTAGGTTTGGAACGTCGAATAAAGGTAAATTTTACTGTTAAATCGATACAATTAATAAAACGAACCCACGTCTGGCATATTTTTGCGTCTTTTGGGTCCATTATACTGTTTGCCCGGCCTCACTCTCATTATAACTCTCATAAGTTGAGCAGACGTGGAGCCGAGGCAAAAAAGGTAAGAGCGGAACCTAGGCACAACAATATCTCGCACCGAAGCACCTGTTACCCATCGAAGGCTCCTATATAAGGTAAGATGTCCTCGCTCAGGATACGCTAGAGGGAACAGGAGAATCAACCTCTTGCCCAGGGTCCTCTCTGGATCCTGGGAACGAGATTGCAAGAGAATCATTCTAGCCTCGCGTTTTCCCCACTTGCTTCATGCACACGCGTGAGCGTGATTACTCTGTTTCCTCCTTTCAGAGGACCAGTCCAGCACGCGGACTATGGTGATACCAACCCACGCGAACGAGGTGTTTGTTGAACATGTTATAGCATTAACTTTTTGAAAGTTGTTATGAAGAGCTACTTCACCTATAAAGTGTAAATTTTGCCCTTAATACAACAGTACATGAGCACTTGAGTAATAAGCGATTCGACAATCAGTGACCATTTCATTACAAGACCACAACACTTAGATTTGAAGTGAAATTTCGTAAATCAGGAACCTTAAACAAAGCTAAGTTTTATCATCAGTAAAACTTGGGTATTATTGCGTATTGAGATTATTTTTACCGATTTCGGCTACTCTTTCGCCTTAATGCTGTAGAAACGAGGCAAATCGAACACACGCGAAGCAAAAGTACCTGTTACCTAATGCAGGCTCCTATAGCGCATATTTTTATGATATATAGGTATACCAAGATGACCTCTCTGAGGCCGTCTTCACGCTAAATAATCTGCGCGGCAAACTCTAGCAAAAGAAGGTAAGAAGAGAATCGTTCTCACCTCAAGCTTTCCCCACGAGCTTTGCGCACCGGCGTGAGTCCTCTGTCTGCTTCGATTCCATGCACTTCATAAATAAATAAAGCGTAAATAACGTCGGTATGTATGTTCAGAGTATAGGCTGCCACGCGGGCTATCATGATGCCTATGGACGTGGTGTTGGGTAAGAATGTTATATTATTAGTTGAAGAGCTGCTACACCTTCAAAGTAGTGGTCCACAATAGAGGATGAGCACCTCTCCGTCAACTGTAATGAGGTGCAATGCAGTAACCACAACTCTCCAAGCAGGACCGTTGAGATCTCAAGAATTCACGCCGGTGAATTCTTGCTAACTTGCGATGCTTATTTACCAGAGTGTTAAATTTCACGTTTGCAATAGAGCATATTCGTATTGTCGGTATTGAACTGGACCTACAGCATGAAGTGGAGACTCTTGCGGGGAAATACATTT
This sequence comes from Pachyseris speciosa, assembly GCA_016490735.1. NCBI lineage: Eukaryota > Metazoa > Cnidaria > Anthozoa > Scleractinia > Pachyseridae > Pachyseris > Pachyseris speciosa. The sequence goes on from JAEMWC010000011.1 coordinate 141,681, forward strand.
ATATATGAATAGATTCCCCCCGTTTACGCCTCGATCGTGTGCAAGCTACTAGTTCCAGTTCATCACGGAAAATATACGAATAACCAAGAAGAGAGAAACCCTCTTGCCAGACTTATGTTACGGGGCAAGTCAGTTTTCGATTTCTCTTCTTCAAGTTAAGGAAAATTTGAGAAGTCTAAGTATTAATTGATCATCCTTATGTGTCTCACGAACGAAACACTTGTACGCGATATGATCTTACCTTAGGTTTCTTACCATGCACCTACCAATGTTAGCCCGTGGGGAGGGGGTGAGGGGAAGGACAAGGGTGCAGTTCGGCATACTAAACGGACGCGGTTGGAGAAACAACCATTGTTCAGTTTTAGTAAATACATGCCAAAAGTCACGCAAGACTGCAAATTGCGAAGTAATGATATAATTTATGTGTAAGTCCGTATTGGCTTATCTCAAGCATATTAAGGCATATCTCGAGCCATTACTCGTGTTGTTCTTATTTTTGACGTATCTCCTCATGGCTACCGATTCAGAGCAGAAAAAGCTGCGCCAGAATCAGTTAACAGTGCTCACCAACATCTTTATCGCCATCATTCTCCTGTTTTGTTTTGTCTTGGTAGCGATCTATTTTCCGTTCCCCAAACTGCATCTTCCTACTTTACTCGATCGAGTTGTGTTTACGCTACGATGTCTTGTGGTTTCTGTACTCGCGGTCCTCGTTGGCATTATGTCACTTGCGAATATCCGATTCCTTAGCGCGGCTATCAATCCACTGGACCCAAGTGGAAAGAAGATCACGGAGCAGCGTCAGAACTACCTACAGAACACAGTGGAGCAATTCCTGTGTCACTCGTTCAGCATTCTCGCGTTGTCAACTTACCTTTCTGAAGAGAAGATGCACATGATTCCGCTGTTGATTGCGCTGTTTGCCGTCGGACGAGCCCTGTTTTTTGTGGGGTACTCCATTCATCCCTTGTATAGAGGAGTCGGATTTGTCTTGACCTTCTACCCAATAATTGCTGTTAGTGGGTACTCCTTGTATTGCATGTGCGTGTACGGAGTACAAGCGCCCCAGTGAACTTGGCGTCTCTTTCACTTTCAACCTAATCGGACTCAGCTCAGTCATTACGTGCACGAACATTGCTTATCAAAACATCACTTTAAACAGACTTCAAACACCATAAGGTACTTAAAAATGCCTTTCTACACCTTTTGGTTGATTTGGCTCGTTGGGTGCCAGTGTCTATTAAACGGACACTTATCAATTGCCCCAAAAGCGGTTCCATTATTTACTGTAAATTTGACCTCTATTAAGCGGTCACGTTGTCAATTATCATGCGATATTTTGACACCACGATACGCAAACCAACATAACATATTACATATAATCAGCGTAAGAGTGGTTCATGTTGAATGGAAAAACTGAACTATTGCCTTACAAACGACGTTAGAATCTTAGTACTATATATAGGCGTGAACTTGAATATGCAATTACTTGATGTTTTCTCAAATTTTGTGTTACTGTTGTTGTTAACCGATACAATAATAATAATAATAATAATAATAATAATAATAAATGAACTTCAAAAATGAACTTCAAAAATATCGTGTGGTTCATTAAAGCGAATAATAATAATAATAATAATAATAATAATAATAATAATTTTTTAATAATAATAACCTTTATTCAAATTGTCATAATTTGTAAGAGCTATCGAAGTAAACAACATATTTACAGATTGAAGAATAAGAAACAGAGTCAAATTTTCTCACAACTTGAATCTCTCGTAATTATAATCCGTATAAATATTTTAAAAGTATTGCTAAAAACTTCATTAAAAAAAAAATTAAAATTATGTAAGACGGTTGTATTTACAAGGTGGCGGCAAAAAATATTCTTAACAAAAAAATTACATTATGGCTCGTTCTTGGATTTCAATGTCAAAATCAATGTTCTTAATAATAATAATAATAATAATAATAATAAACGGACTCGATTCATGCAAAGGTATTCACTTGAAGAACTTGTGATCCTTTGTTATTATGCTAATTTGTAGAGACTGTATGGAAATCAAATCTTCGCATTTTTTATTCACTTTGCCTTGAGAATCAACGGTGTCACGATGACGCCGAAACGTCGGCTATTAACGTTAATATTTGCTTGCTTATGTTTTAAGAAATCATTATTGATTAATAATAATAATAATAATAATAATAATAATAATAATAATAATACACTGTATACATGCCAAAGTTCCATTTTACCTTATTATATACTCAGTATACTACATTTTGGAAAACCTCTTCGGCCCCAAGCGGTCGGTTTGACTATATAGGTGTTTGTACGTTACGTCATCGGGGGACCATGCTGGTGGACGAAAACAATAGATCTCTCATTAGCTCCTTTTGTTCGTCCACCAGCATTTGTTCCTCTTCACCATTGTTATCTGTGTCTCTAGAGATTGGCTGCAAACCACCTATACTCAAAATTTCTCGATTAGTTTTCCATTTTTATCAAGTAGCGTATAGATCAGGATATTACAAAGATTCTTGCCAAGTTCGCCAGAGGTTTTTGTTCGTACGGTTTGGAGAAATTGGAACTTGACTGCTTCCAATCCTTGTCGCCTCGTAAACCCTTCATTAACTGTTTTATTCGATGTTTTGGCTGCGCAGTTGTCACACGTATTTCGACCACTTGGGAATCGCTGGTTCAAAAACAGTAGTCATGTATGAGTAACCGTATTGATTTAGCGTTTTCTCCAAGATGTCGTAATAGTTTCAGTAATTTGAGGTATGTGAACACAACTAAAACTGGCAGAAAATGATTTAGAGTTAATTCTAGAGTAATAATTAAAATTAAAAACTATGCCGCCTTTGAAAATATGATTCCCAAGCGGCCAAAAGTCATGAGGGAATTGAAGTTGACGGTTTCAGTGCCAAAACATCGGAGCTTACAAAGCGACGCGAATTTGGACATCAGCAGTTCTCGACGGCCAACCTGAATACTCCAAACCGTACGAAAAAAAAATGCTCAAACTTCGCAAAGACCTACTAATATCTTGATCTATTTGCAACTTGAAAAAGATGCAAAACAAATCGAGAAATTTTGAGTAAGTTGAAATAATATAGTTTGTTTGCTTTTCTCGATCAAGCAGTGGAAAAGACACCCATCTTTGTTGAATGCTAACATTTGGGGGGGGGGGTAGTCTTCGATCTGTTAGACTTTTACACAAGGTTTACTTCAGGGGGATGTCAGTGGTCTTAAGGGTGTGGGTTCAGTATATCTCTCTAAGAAATCGGTCCAAGTTTTCCTTTTCAAAAACGCAAATTACAAAGGGTCCGCACGGGACCACATGTTGACGGGATATTCATAGCTCGTACTCAAATCCTGGTACATTCGGCGCTACTTCGCAGACATTTCTAACAGGGCTTAGATTAGGAACGTTTAGCTGTATTTATTTAGCAGATCATCACAATCGATAGACATCGACAGCAATTAAGAGGTCTTCAATCATAACTATCGATTTCCATCGATTAACAGAAGCAACCATTGTGCGTGCAAAAAGTCACGCGATGCTGCAAAATGCGAAGTCATGCTTGATCATATTCACGTTGGTATCGGCTCACTGGTATTGTTCTTATTTTCTACACATCTCATCATGGCTACCGATTCAGAGCAGAAAAAGCTGCGCCAGGATCAGTTAACAGTGCTCACCAACATCTTTATCGCCATCATTCTCCTGTTTTGTTTTGTCTTGGTAGCGATCTATTTTCCGTTCCCCAAACTGCATCTGCCTACTTTACTCGATCGAGTTGTGTTTACGCTGCGATGTCTTGTGGTTTCTGTACTCGCGATTGTCGCTGGTATCATGTCAGTTGGGAACGCACGATTCCCCACCGCGGCTATCAATCCACTGGACCCAAGCGGAAAAAAGTTTACGGAGCAGCGTCAGAACTGCCTGCAGAACACAGTGGAGCAATTCCTGTGTCACTCGTTCAGCATTCTCGCGTTGTCAACTTACCTTTCTGAAGAGAAGATGCACATGATTCCTCTGTTGATTGCGTTGTTTGTCACCGCACGAGCCCTGTTTTTTGTGGGGTACTCCATTCATCCCTTGTATAGAGGAGTCGGATTTGCCATGACCTGGTTCCCAACACTTGTTGTCGGTGGCTACTGCTTGTACTGCATGTGCGAGTACGGAGTACAAGCGCCCCAGAGAACTTAGCGTCTCTTTCACCTCAGTTTGACTCCTGGTTTGACCTGATCAATGACTCATCACGAACATGAAGGATGACGGCCAGGATAAGCAGGAATGAGGAAGGGTAGAGTCCATGTAGCGTTTGGTAGCTTACGAAATCAGGAAGTAGGTTTTGCGAGCAGTTTCCCACTCTGTGTGCGAGGTTTTTTTGGAGGCTTCGCACACGGTCTGTTTATATTAATTTGCGTTTTTTTTTGTATCTTGCCATGAAACAATGAACCAAAACATTTTCCATTGGGTTCCGCTTTAAAGAAAGTCGCGAGAGTGCTGATTCGATTGTTGATTTGTTATTGTGGAATAGACACGCTATCTTGCTCGCTCATTTAAGTAGCTTATTGCTTATTACACCGTATATTGTGTAGGTAGGGATACACAGAAACAAAAAATGGCTCTTTCTCATCGTTTGATTTGTGAACATTTTGGCGGGAAATAACATCACACCGCAAAGGAAGCTAGCACCGATAAACATCATACTAATTTGAGTAACTAAATCGGATGCAGCCAACACATGTTGTTTCTTTTATTGTCACTGTACAATATACAGGATATAAGAGGTTTCTTTCATGAACTAAGAATCACAAGTTTTAGGTGCTGTGAAAAAAATACATATGCAAATTTTAAAACTGTAAGCGCGTGGACAGTACAGCATAACAATGATGATTTTAAACTCACAATATCTGACATGTAAAAGAAGTGTTCCTTTCGGATCATCACAAAATCAATTAACAGGTTTTTTGACTAGTCAGTTTGTCGGCGTAACTCAGAGCAGAGGAGCTGAGAAAACATCAGATAATATGATTTACCAATCCGTCAATACACTGAGTTTCCTTTGAATCGTCTCAGCTGAAGATCACTTCTTCAGACTTAGAGGTTGAACGGGCCTACGAAGGTACGCCGCCCGTAAATTTCGCAGTTCTAATTTCGCGGCAACTTTTGCTTAATTTTGATTAGAAGGGTTTGTATGAAATCTTAAAAAATCGTTTACGGCCGTTGTAGCTTCAATCTATTCTTTATACTTCATGAAAATAATCCAGTACAAAAAGACTGTGGAAATCCGCCTCTTTGTAGCTGCGGTTCAAAGTCGGTCAAATACTGTAATTCTAGCCGTGTTTGCCAACCCTACCCCCCCCCCCATCCCCCCAAGTCAAAGTGGCGTCATAAACCTCTTGCCTATCCAAGAATAGATCGAACCTCTAGTTACCTTGGGAGAGTCCTTTGATAAATAAATATGAGTTTTTGACCAAGCGTGAGGTCATAAAACGTGGAAAGGTATATTCTTGCCTATCCAAGAATAGATTGAACCTCTAGTTACTCTGGGAGAGTCCTTTGATAAATAAATATGAGTTTTTGACCAAGCGTGAGGTATTGGCCTCGTTCTTTCTTTGCGTGTTTATGGACCGAGATGAAGTCGAGCTCCATAAACACGCAAAAACAGAACGAGGTCAATATCCCACCATCTTGACCGAACAAGCTTGGTCAATAAAGGATTTATTATTTGACTCAAAGAACGCTATTAAAAGGCAGTAAAACGCGGGACGAAAGGGCTATCCCGAGCGGTCAAGATGGCTTCATTTTGTCCTTGCGGGTAGCCAATCACAGCAGGAGAATTGATTCATCTTGACAGCTGAAAGAGCTAGTCATATAATAAAAAGGGATACAAGGTGAGATCGTATCGAGTGAATATCTCACCAGCCTGCGTGCAGTATCGTCCGTTGGGGACTGGTGACTAGACAAGAAACTTCTATCTTTCGTTTGTATAAATTAACATGGCAGAGAGCAAAGGAGGCAGAAATCCTGTCGAATTTTCGACGGCTATGAACTTGCTAAGGCAAGCTACAAACATTTTGTCTGGATTGGACAACCCTACTAACGCTACTACAACATCGACTACAACCTCAAGCAAACCAACAACTTCTAATCGCGTTAGTTTACGTCTTGATGACAGTGCCGTGTTTTCAAATCAGCTGAGACCTGTTCAGTCTGTGCGGAAGCGTTCCGTCAACGTCTACCAGAAGTGGTCCATGTACGTCCTCCAGAGGTAGCGGCAGAAGTGGTAGAAGTTTCCTGCCGTATAATGGCCAAGATGCTCCTAAAGTGAACTATATAAAGTGAGGAGACGAAATCGCAATATTTACACAATCAAGTTAGACTCATCAGAGGAATTGCTCTATTCCTAAAGAACAGCCTGTTATCGCCTGCGCAAGATTTCAAACTCACCGCCCTCTATAGGCTTTGATAATAATAATAATAATAATCATCATCATCATCATCATCATCATCATCATCATCATCTTTATTATGTTTTTGTCAGTGTACACACTTTTTTTTATTACAATCTAGCAAATATGCTGGTGGACGAACAAAAGGAGCTAATGAAAGATGTATTGTTTACGTCCACCAGCATGGCGGCGATGACGTAACGTGCAAACCACCTATACTCGGACTTGTTGGAAATGAAATGATTTTAACCAACTCGACTCGGCGCTACGCGCTTTTCACTTAAGAAAGAAAAAAACCTTATGTGCTGATTTAAAGCGATCTTTCATTAAAAAAAAAAACTGACTGAATTAAGAAACGTTCCGTCTGCCTACGCAATGGTCCCGCAATCGTCGCGGCTGGAGGAACAACCATTGTAAAATGGTAAATGGTATATGCAAATAGCAAAAATTCACGCAAGACTGCAATTTTCGAACTAATGATAATTTGGATGCAAGTCCATTTCAGTTCACTCGTATTGTTGTTATTTTCGAAAATCTCATCATCATGGCTACCGATTCAGAGCAGAAAAAGCAGCGCCAGGATCAGTTAACAGTGCTCACCAACATCTTTATCGCCATCATTCTCCTGTTTTGTTTTGTCTTGGTAGCGATCTATTTTCCGTTCCCCAAACTGCATCTTCCTACTTTACTCGATCGAGTTGGTGTTTACGCTACGGTGCCTTGTGGTTTTCTGGTACTCGCGATTTCGCTGGTAATCAATGTCAGTTGGGACTATTCCGATTCTTAGCGCGGCTATCATCCACTGGACCCAAGCGGAAAAAAGTTCACAGGGCAGTTTCAGAACTACCTGCAGAACACAGTGGAGCAATTTCTGTGTCACTCGTTCAGCATTGCTCATCGCGTTGTCAACTTACCTTTCCTGAAGAGAAGAATGCGACATGATTCCTCTGTTGATTGCGTTGTTTTGTCACGCTCGAGCCCTGTTTTTTGTGGGGTACTCCATTCATCCCTTGTATAGGGAGTCGGATTTGCCATGACCTGGTTCCCAAACGTTATTGTCAGTGGTTTCTGCTTCTACTGCATGTACAAGTACGGAGTACAAACGCCCCAGTGAATAAACTTAGCGCGACTGTTTCACCTTTAACCTCATCAAAGACTCAATCTTCACTTGCGCGAACATGAAGGATAAGAGGGGGCAATGAAGTATTTTTTTGCGAGCAGTGTCCGGCCCACTCTGTGTGCGAGGTTTAACAAAATAAGGGCTTGTTATTCAGGCGGAGTAATGAGCGTGGTCTGCATAATTTGCACAGTTAATTTAATAATTAAATTTGGCATGTATGTGTAAGGGGAAATCTTGGAACTTTAAAAACGCTTCTATTATTTAGCCATTTCTTGTAAGTGATTTTGATTCCTGTAATTTTGCAATCACATTTACAATAAAACTTTTATTGACGCGGCTTGCTAAAGGGAACTGTCTTCTGAAAAATAATTTATGTTTTTGTGCATCTCGGTGTGAACAATGAAGCTCAATGAATAAACAATTTAAGTTCCGCCGGGTTTCGTTTAGAAAGTCGCGAGTATTTGCTAATTGTTAATTTGTTATTGTGAAAATAGTAGACATGTTATTTTGCTCGCCAATTTAAGTACTTACCTGTTCCAGGCGTTCAAATTGTAAGTTGCGGCGAAGGTCGTCCCTAGAGTGAAAGATTTTTCGTTTTTTCCGCTCGCTCGCAACATCTTTCATTCGACAATTTTCGCTGCTCCCCACAATCTGAACGCCTGAAACAGCCTAGGTCATCAGTGTATGATTTGGGAATTGGTTTTGCAAAGAATATTTTGACCGAGGTTGCCTATTTGCCGAGTTAGGATTTCGAGTTGGATTTCGAGTTGGATTTTCGAGTTGGATTTTCGAGTTTGGATTTTTTGGCGGGGTTTCCAATAAATTTTCAGTGGTTTACACAACGTACTTTGTTAGCGGTGTTGCATAAGATTTTTCCTCGTTGTAGATGCGTTGATGCATTATGACCCCCTTTACTTTGCTCTCTTGAGGAGATTGAATAACCATTTTCGCGCAGTGTTCGAACATCGCTTTCGATGGTCGATGCCAGAAATCAAAACGACGGCATTCTCGACCACAGACCTCTTCTCGGGCTCTGAGCTCAGTCATGCGCAGAAGAGAGCTCTTGGGTCGAGATTGAAAATTGGATGATGATGATGATGATGCATGGATTCGACTACAAGTCGACCGGTAAGGATGATGCAATCCTTTTGTCTGATTGGTCTCCTTACTCCCAAGGGACGTCACGCGATGTGTTATCGGTGACTATAGTGTGAGCCACCACAGGTAGCCCACACAAAAAGGTAAAACACTAACCCCACCCCTACAGGAATTCTTTTCTTCACTGCTTTGCATTGGAAATCTACGAGACGGTTTACGGACAAACTCGCCGTGTAACCAGCCTTGCTTGTTTTTACCGTTTTCTACGGACAAACTAGCCGATTCGTTGCAGCTGGATTACTAGTAACCATCTCGAAAAAACCGACTCCCTTACTCGAAAATCCAACTCGAAATTCTACTCGAAGATCCAACTCGAAATCCTAACTCGAAAATCCAACTCGAAATCGTAACTCGAAAATCCAACTCGAAAATCCAACTCGAAATCCAACTCGAAATCCTAACTCGGAAGTTAGTTTGTCTCGGGAAAAAAGAGTCTGCAGTGTCAAACGTTTTGGCCTACGTTTGGCCAGTGGTTTCTCCAAAGTCGTTTAGATCAACCATGACATCAATCGTGGACAGTTCGTAGACACCATATTGATTGTGAAAGTGGCCATTTTTTTCAATCGGAATGCTCATATGTAACGAAATCCTAACAATTCATTATTGTAGAAGACTGTATTGTATGTGTGAGTACGGAGTACAAGCGTCCCAGTGAACTTTGCGTCCCTTTTAATTCACCTTATAATGACCCGGCTGATCAAAGAGTCATCACGAACATGAAAGATGAAGGATAAGCGGAAGTTGGCAAGGAAAGAGTACGTGTATCGTTTGGCAGTTTACGAAATGAGTAAATTTTGCGAGCGTTTTCCCATTCTGTGTAACGAGGTTAAGAGGCATCTTAACACGGTCTGCATCATTTGCGAAGTTAATTACTGTTTTTTGCTGTGAAACAATGAACAAACAATTTTCCATTAGGTTCCTTTTAGAAAGTCGGAATACAGACACGCCATCTTACTCTCAGCGGCTAAGTAGCTTACACATTCTCATTTCACTCAGGAGCGGGCTCCTGATTCACTATATTGTAGGTAGGGATACACCAGAGAAACAAATGGTTCCGGCGGTCATCGTATTGTATGGGCATTGTTTTCAGTAAGGAATATATGCAAAAATGGCTGCCATTAAATTTTTCTTTTGTTCTTATTCAAAATAGCCTCGCTAATCTGTTATATCGAACGAGGCTGTTAGGCTGAATACGAACAAAAGAATAATTTAAACGTAGCCATTTTTGCTTAAAGTGCCACTGAAACGAATATCCAAAGTCGCTTTATGTACGGGTCCGCAAATGATCCCAGGACCGCAAATGATCCCGGACCGCAAATGATCCCCAAATTGGACCGCAAATGATCCCGGACCGCAAATGATCCCCGTATTGCACCATGTTGGACCGCAAATGATCCCGAACAGAAAATAAGGAATGGCATGGATGGTGAAATGGTATGGATAGGGAATTGGTATGAATTGCGATTATTTTAATCAAAGCCTCAAATCATGGCTCACAACTATCATCATCTGATTAATTTTAAAAAGGTAAACGTGGTCACACAATTTGTGCAACTGATGTGAAGCAGTCAATCTGTGTTATCACACCAGAATCCAAACCTATCTCGTTTTTCCTTCCGTCTTTTAGAGATCTTTGTGTTTGTTCTTATCTTAAGTAACTCCAAGAACGTTCACAAATGATATACCAATGAAATAAGAACAAGACAGTTTAGCCATATTTTCCGAGCGCGTGGGAGTAACAGCTCACACGACGGTGACAAGTTTCAGATGATCTTTGACCCCTGCTCCGATTTCAACCACATCACCGCATTTCTCGCCTGCCACAGGCCAGTCGGCTGATCCCATGAATGTGAGAAAGAAACACTTCTAGTATTCTGGGTACAATTTTAAATGAGAGTGCTCAGTAAACAAAAGACTTTAATTTCAAAAGATAACGAAATCAACTGAGGAATTTTTCAGTTATTTCTTTACGGGTATGTGTGTATTTTAATTCTCCGTTGTATTTATGATTATTAAATTGAATTATACTAGCCAGGGACCAGGCTCCGCAGTGGGGTTAAGGAAAAGAAGGAACGTGGCCAAAAACAATCGGCGAGCGAAGCGAGCCAAGCGGGGGACTGGCGGCTCGCTTCGCTCGCCGATTTTTTTCGCCACGATCCTTCTTTTTCGCTCCTTTAAAATCCCACTGCGGAGCCTGTTTCCAGGCTAATTTATACATGCTCGATTTTCACTGAAATCGGGCACGTGCACCGAAGCGTTAATCATATACCCGACAGAAATGAAATCTGATTAAACATGTTCTCGAACGTCCTGGGATGTACAATACAATAAACAGAAGACATGAAGCGAAACTCGCAGTCCACGATCACAACAAGTGTCTTTGCCAAATCAATTACTGTACTATGCAGCCGACGTCCTGAAATCAACAAACAGACATAACGTCACGCAAGATCACAGATTTTCCACTAAAAACGAAAAAAAAAAAAAAAAGGAACTATGGAATAATTCTCATAAAATGAAAAACGTGTTTTTTTGTGTGTCATTTTTATATCAATCCATGCCATTCCTTAATTTTTGCTCGGGATCATTTGCGGTCCAATGTGGGGATCATTTGCGGTCCATTTTGGGGATCATTTGCGGTCCGGGATCATTTGCGGTCCTGGGATCATTTGCGGACCCGTACGTACTTAAAATATTTTTTAAATTTTAGAAAGGCACTAATTGAAAATCAAAATGCTCAGTAATCTGAGTATTCATCAAGAAGTTGCTGTAACCGGAAAATCTGAAATAACGAGCCGGCAAATTTCTTAGCGGTTACCGCACTAGTGACGTCACATGGTTGACATTTACAGAACAAAACTCAAACGGTCACATTTGTTGCAGATGATTTGGTAGACGGCGTTTCTGACTAAGCATAACTTGGTATTGGAGATGGGCGTCCTCAACCCCTACCCTCTACCCCATAGATGCCAACTCTCGCGCTTTTGGCGAGAGACTTACGCTTTTTTGCCTCGTCTCCCGCTCTCCCGCTTTGGTACATAAATCTCCCGCTTTTTACGTATCCTGTCATGGATTGTTTTTTGTTTTTTGGTTACACTGTGAAACAATCGCGAGAACCGATATCTGTAAGTCGATAGCATGAGGAGTGGTTGCCTAATCTCACGAGCCCGGGTGCTCACGTGTGAAACGTACAAGTAGAGACCTTAAGATCGAGGTTTGGCCATCTTCCCGCAAACGGCAAACCGCGGTTTGCGGTTAACGTTTTCACGTTAGAGAGATTAAGATTGAGGTTTTTCAGCATTTCCGCGAACCGCGAACGTCAAGAAGTCACGTGACCAGTGCCTTTCCGTCAGGTTTTGCGGTTTGAGGTTCACGTTTGTACGGCTAGACCACGCTCTAGAGGTAAGTGATTTACCGCGAGGATTTTTGCACCCTAAAACATCACAATCCCACGTTTGAGAGGAAATACTACTTTTTAGAACTCTTTCGCCTATTAATTATCGAATTCTTTTTCATAGAAACGCAATTTTTAAGACGATTTCTCAGCTAAAATAGAAGTGAACGAATGAATGAAAACAAACATGGCGACCGGCTATTTGTTACCCGCGAATCTTAAGTCCCGAATACGGGTAGACAGCTAACGTGAAACCGCTAACCGCAAACCGCCGTTTCCCGTTTGCGGTAAGATGGCCAAACCTCGATCTTAAGGTCTCTGTTAGCTGTCTGCCCATATTCGGGACTTAAGATACGCGGGTAATAAATAGCCGGCCGCCATGTCTGTTTTCAGTCATTCGTTCACTTCTATTTTAGCTGAGAAATCGTCTTAAAAATAACGTTTCTATGAAAAAGAATTCGATAATTAATAGGCGAAAGAGTTCTAAAAAGTAGTATTTCCTCTCAAACGTGGGATTGTGATGTTTTAGGGTGCAAAAAACCTTGCGGTAAATCACTTACCTCTAGAGCGTGGTCAAGCCGTACAAACGTAAACCTCAAACCGCAAACCTGACGGCAAGGCAATTGTCACGTGACTTCTTGACGTTCGCGGTTCGCGGGAAAGCCGAAAAACCTCAATCTTAAGGTCTCTATTGTGTACTGTGCTCGTCTTAGTTTTCTTTAACCGTAATTTTTTACAGTATTCATTTCTTACACTTTTTTCTAAATTTAATGAATGTAAATTACAGGGTTGCCACTGTCAGGGAAAACAGGTTTTTTTCGAGGTCAGGGAATTGTGTATCAAGTGAGGGGAACTCTAAATTCTACCTGAAAATCATTCAAAAGTCAGGGAAGTTTACTTTTGGCCAGCCGTTAGGTTTGGGAAGGAGACTCCTTATCAGTAAAGTAATGCCGTTTCAAAAAAACTCCTACAAAGGTGTTGGTTTCCGTGACTTCATTACAGGCTTTATTGCCTAAGGATTTGTCTTGAATGATAATCGAAATATTGGTTTGTGATCAGGGAAATGTCAGGGAATTTTTTTATCCCACTGAAGGCAGCCCTAAATATGTTTTAACGTATCTAATTTTGTAGTAGGTATACATATGTAATTTTTTTAGTTTAGATTAGTGTCCATACTTATAGTTGGAAACCGCTATTAATGGTGACACTGACTTAAATAAAGTTATCCATCTAAACTGTCCATCCTGGCTCCATCTTCACCTTGGAGAAATGGCGAACATCCTCGCAGATGTTAACTTGGGAACTCTCACGTTACTATCGATCGTGAACGGTATTTGAAATGCATTTTCGACGTTATATTTGACTACAAGCTTTGACGTTCAAGTTCTTTTTCTTAAAATGCTACCAATACTCACTCACTTTATTTCTGACTTTTTTAAGAATTATACGCACAGAAGTGGTAAAGAATACTTTAAATAGTGGGGATTATTCTATTAAAGCAGAAAAGATTATCTGTGACATACTGTAGTACTACCCTTATATCATGACAAAAGGCCCTTTAAAAACAACTTGGTTAATATCGTTCAACAAACAACATCTCGTATACCTCATATCATGTCGATGATCCGTTATTAAAAAAAGGTGCTCTTAGTATAAGTTGTCATCACTATACCTCAGAGGACAATAAACGCTGATTGTCTGTGTCAGATCAAGGTGAAATTAGGCACCGTCATCTCATTACTGGGTGATGTATCGTTCTAGTGTTCCGTACTACAGCAGCAGGACCGCGGGTTATTCCGCTGGCTCCGGGAGACCGGAGATTACACCCGACGGCCCGATGCTGTCTCGCCCTCAATATATTCCTCATATGGTTCCAGCTACTCTTCTACACCAAGCTCGACAACCGTGAGTAATCTTCGTCCCTCAGCCGGTTCAGCAAGATATAGCACTTTTGGCGCAACTAGTGTCCGTGAAACATCATCAGCACAAGCGAATCCAAGGTAGCGTATCTTGACACTTCATTTGACCATCACCATGGCGTTACCAAAATCATTTCAGGTTTCTTTTGCCTTAATAAAAAGGAATGCCTTTCTTCAACTGAAATTAAAACCAACCTGTTACAAGATGTCAGCAACACCTTTTCTCCGCTACACCGTGTGCTTAGAATGACTCGAGAAAGACAAAGACGGTTACTGTCACTACAAAGCCGAAATAAGCATAGTTTACAGTTATAAGTTCTCCACCGGTAATTATGTTTCTTCTACATATGCAAGTTCCTTCAATATTTGCAGTTCATAAAAAAGTTGATCGATAATTACTGTACGCAAAAGCATGTATCAGTATAAACCTGCCTATGTTATTTTGGTATTCGCGATCGGCTAATGGCGAGACGATGAAAATAATTTAGTTATTGCTTTCTCGAAGTCAAATCGAAACCAAGTTTCGTATTGTAAAAAGATAACGGTTCAAGCATCTGCCACCTCAATATCGTGCTTTGCATGGGAGTGGAAAGATATGCCGTAGTAAAAGGTTAATTAAAAGCCGGAATAACGGCCCGACAAAGTAAACGGAGGGGGGGGGGGAGAGAGAGAGAGAGAGAGAGAGAGAGAGAGAGAGAGAGAGAGAGAGAGAGAGAGAGAGAGAGAGAGAGAGAGAGAGAGAGAGAAGAGAGAGAGAGAGAGAGAGAGAGAGAGAGAGAGAGAGAGAGAGAGAGAGAGAGAGAGAGAGAGAGAGAGAGGCAATTGAATAATGATATTCTTAAAGAAAGGTTCGAGTGGGGATTAGGAAAGTTGATTAATATCAGTTCTATGTTTTGAGGCATGGCTTTGGAATAAGCGATGAAACGTGACTGCACAATATCTTCGTCTATACGCTTTCAAACTAGTCACTCATTTTTAAAGCAAGTTAACCATTTCTGTGTTTTTCCTTTCACTAATGTTACTTCTGAACACGTTACCCTAACAGCTTGCAACCGTTGCCTCTTTCCTTGACCTTCTAATAAGTAGGGACATTTTCTCGTGGATTATGCTCAGTCCTGTAAGATTCATTTACAATGTTTCAAGTCAATGTGAGATTTTTACACCCATTCCGTCGTGCATGTATTCACACTAATTCTACGGATCTCAGTTTACTGACTGAAGTAAAAACCGCTCGAGTTATCCCTCGGGATCATTTGGAACGTACGATATAGGCTACAACAGACTAACGCCTGAGTTCGCTTGTTTAATCTATTAGAAAATGAAGATTCATATGAAGATTTAGAATCTATCATTTCAAAAGTTAATCTATACTCTTCATAGCTGTACATCCTTATTGTCCGATCCAGTTTTGTTTCAACTACTTTGATTTTGCTCTAAGTTTCTTACAGTGTATCTTTTAATGAAAAGTGTAATATGTGTTTCTCTTAGGTATTTTTTCTTCAGCTTCTTCTGTAATAGTTTTCTTGTTCTTTTGAGATGAGGCTTCCAGATTTCCTTTAGTTTTCTTTCTCCTGGCCCGCCTCGATTAGCTTTCGCTACCTGTGGTATCAGGTCTTTTATCCATGCATTTTCTTTGGAAAAATATGATAAAGTTGTCTCGTCTAAAGTTGTCCAGCTGCCGTCTCATCACATGCGTTGTCTCATTCTTTAAGTTACTCTCCTCAACCAAGTGCAGCTACTGAAAGTTCTCCATTTCCAGAGGTGAACTCTGTAAGAGTGGTTGGCTCCTCAAGTTCTCAAGGAAGTGTTTCGACGACTCACGAAAGTCCACGGTAAAGTGTGTTTGCATAACTACCAAGTTTTATGTACCTAATGTTGCTACACATTAAAATCGCATCTGAAAAAAATTCAGCTCGAGTTATTTCTTCCTCACCTAAGAAAAATGCGAAACCGGCTTCGACTACGAGTAGTCCTATAAATATTTCTTAGGGAGTTGGCGCACTTGGCTGTTCTACTCGCTTTTATTAGTAGCCGAAGGTTCTACTCGTAACCTACCAGCACTTAGCAGAGACGTTTAATATCTTTAGAGTCACTGTTTCGCGAGCATTCAGGCTGACAGAAGTATCCAGGCCATTCAGTCTTTCTTCATACACCACCGGTTACGGATCCCAGCCAGATGGGTCAGCGGGTTTGACTCGCCCGAGCGTGAGTCCAGGGACTTACAGTTCCTCTAATTCAACCAGCACCCTCGGACTTGATACGTCATCAGTCTTGCGAACACCGAGGTAAGCTTCAGTGTAGGGAAGGCGAAATTCCAAATGATAGCTTATATACCGAATAATGCTTAAACTGAGCGGCAATATTCGCACGAGTTCGTATGTTGTTGTTGTTGTTGCTCATTGATACCTTGACTGGTTGGCCTTTAGTAAGCAGTTTGAGCAGTTTTCGATTGGCGGGTAATTGTTCTCTGATCACATTCTGTCATCCCGCTAGGGTCCTTGAGTTCGCACGCTGGCACATTCCGGCCTCAAACGAAAGCGTATGCTCTTAATCCATACTACCCGTGGTCCCCAGGCTTAAACTTTCATGTCCGAAAAGGAATAACCACGGGTCATTAAATAAACATTCTCTTTAACGTTGAGTGCGTTTGTTTAGCCCGGTACATTCAGTGTACTCAGTCCGGGATAGACTTAAAGAGCTGATTGTCGATTAAGGCAAACTAACTGTGTAAACTTTCTGAGGGTCCTTTGCCGCTTTCTTCGATTTAGAGGGTCTGTGCATTCCCAGGTATGAACTGAAATATGCACTGAAAATTTTTGCATTATCTAGTGGCTCCACGCACACAAAAATAAGTCCCTGTGAATGTACATGTCAGATATGTCCAGATAAACTGACTGACGAATCGATTTACATTGCAGATCCTCGGCATATACACTTTCCGGAAGACCATTTGAGTACTCCAGGCCAGCGGAACCTTCCAGAATCACCTCCTACCCTCTGTATTCTACGAGCACTTCCCGATCAGTTCCGAGTTCTGCGGGACGGTATTCTACAACCACTGGCTCTCACGGCCGTGTGTCATCTGCCAAGGAACTGACCCAAGGTATGATGCAGCTTGCTTGCGGTTTGGTACGCAATAGGAAAGAAAAGTGAATGATTATTGCAGAAATGTCAAGACCTTCTACTGCTCGTCAACTGAAGGTGCGAGGGGTGTTAATTTTGTTCTATTCTCAAACCTCACTCCATTTTCTTTCTAGCTGTTGATCATTAAACTTGGGACTGTATGCATGATGTTCGTTTAGCGAAACTCTGCAATCTAAGCGAACTGTTTTCGTTTGCGTAGCTAAACGTAATTAAAATCGGTAGAGTTGCGACGCCCGTGATCAAGCACAGCTTTAAGAATGAGCTCAAGAGCCGCTACTCGAGCTTGACAAATCTGGCTTCCCCATACCACGACTGATATCGGAAACTGCACACCTTTTCCCTGTCAGTTAAAAATTTGGATTTTATCGTCACCAGTCCAATTTAATTCACAAAATCTATTAAAAATGCGTTGATTAAATGAAATCTACAAACTACGTAACAGATATGATTATGATAAACGAATATTACAATTCAAAACAATAGCTTGTAACAGTTTGCACGTGTGTGCGTGCCGAACAAGTTATCGTTCATTATTACTATAGGATTTGATTTTGCAACCGTACTTGAACGCAGTTAGCAATAACTGAAGCAAGATTATATACTTAAGAGAAGCAAAATCAGATTTAATTTTGAAATGCAAAAGAAAAATTTGTACTCCAAAGAAGCCAAAGCCCTCTGACAAAACAAGCTGTTTAAAAAATGAAGTTAAAATCAACGGCTGCCGGATTTTAAAGCTACACCTATACGTGACGGTGCGTTACCGCTGGAGTGGTAAAAACGTTGTCAGTGACTGGACGTCCATGCGGAAAGATCTCAGGTAATATTCATAAAATAATAATTCGGTGCTGAAGTAGCATGTGTGAACAATACATCGATTATTTGATGTAGAAACTTATTTTACGACTGGCAGCGACGATGCAATTTTATCAACGTCACACCCTCGGCCCCCAAAGCATCGCTAAGTAACTTGCTTCGAGTTGTATATAGCTGAATTTCACTTAATACTTTCTGAAAGTGTGGTACAACGCTGAGATCACTGATGGAATGAAAGTACTGACTGAGAACATTTTTAACTTTTTGGAGAGAATGCAACACTGATCAGTGAGTAGTTCAGAAATTGGGCACACCCGCTTCCGGAAGAAGAAAATTCCCAAGCAGATTAAAACTGATGTTGATCGTGAGGCTTTCATTACACGAAGTAAATAACCCTTAGGTTAGGAATGAAATTATAAAAACGAGAATAACGATTTTCTAAGTCTTTGGGAAAGCCGCATGAGTTTCGCCGTTTAGTGCTTTTCCCTGGCCGATCAGAATATTTCCTGTGGAATTTTTACCGCCAACAACACCCGCTTTTTATTCAACCCTAGCTCGAAAAAATGCCTCAAACGGTCCATTTTACAAATGTTGAGTTTCTATTTAGCTATTTAAAATAACCTTTTATTTAATTTGCGTCGCGGGAATATTTATTAGAAGCACTGAAGCAGAATAAATTAGAATAAATTTAATGGATTTTCATATGGCCATAACAGGTACCATTTAAATCATTTAACTTCACTGGATATACAATAAATTCCGCAATCAGCCTGCATGGGGAGCATTTGTTACATCATTAAGGTAACCGTTTGTAATAAAGGAATACTAGGAACACCTCTAGGGAAAGCCAACTCGCCGGCCGCGAGTAAAGGATTAACATACAATGACTAAAATGTCTAAAACAATGGACTGAAAATGGATTAGCACATACGTTGCATGCGTTTCAGTGATAAATAAATAAACCACCTCTTTGACTGGTAAATCATGCCTTGAACTACGGGGCGACCTGCACCATTTGCAACACCTCACAAGATTGGTTCAAACAACAATAAACAAAGAATTAAAACAATGGAACCTAGCCCTAAAACAATAGAGGTGCAACTGATAAAGATCCAGTGAAATTAGAGGTTTCAAAGAGGTGCAGCCCTACCCTGAACTACGACCAGACATTCAGTGAAACGTTCGACTACTTTATTAAGTATTCTAATGAAGACAACGCATTGCGCATGACCGGCCCGAAAAACTATTTTACGTGCATTAGGTTCATTACCAGAAATTCGATTTCTAATATTTTTAGTAATCTTTCAAGAAAGCGCGCTATAAAATTGAGACATGAATCAATCCATAGAAAACCGACTTGCAAAATGCTTCTCAGGCCCGAAATGTTTTCCGGAGTTTTGAGAAACGCACCTCAGGAGACATGTAAATATTAGTACCAAGCTGGGAAAATCACATAAAATTTATAGTCACCTCCTGCGACGAAGACTTAAACATAAACAGTGTAGACTTTTGATAAGCTTGTAAAGAAACAAATTTTCAATCAAAGTTTAAATCAACCTTTCCAATTCAGCTTTACTGTTAAGCGTAATATGACAACTTTTACGCTCTTCCAAAGGGAAACAAAGCGAAAGGAAGTTAGGGTGGACAGTTTGAGGGCAGTAAGAATCAACAACAACGTCGATGAAGAATTAAGAAAGCACAACATTACACAGCCAAAAAGTCGCAAGTTTCCGCGCAAACACGCAGGCCATGGACCTTGTGTTGACGACACAAAAACTCATTTTACATCACAAATAGGATTAATCTACCTAAAGCCCGTTGTTGGCTACTCTACATCAGTTTATTTTCATTCTAACGACGATTCTAACGAGAAATGTTATCGACCCAGTATCAAGGACAGGTATGGGCTAAAATAATGTTTTATTTTTTCATTTGTCTGTAATGGTAAATTCAGGCTTAAATGAAATGTGGGGCTTTAGCAGAACTCAGTGTACTTTTACTCGTCAAAAGAATTAAAGCCTGGCTGGTTGGTCAGGCTAAAATTCTCAAAAACGCCAGTAAAGCTATTAACAGAATACGGTTCAGTTGTCGTTTATTTTCAAAAGCATTGGTATCAATTTTTCAAAACTTTCAATTTCTGCGGTTTCTTGTTGTGGGTATAAGGAGTAATTTTAGATGATGTTATGGCTCTGCTCTGCATGACACCCATGCACATCATTCTGTGATCGATTTTACTGGGTACAGGGACCCGTTCAACAATGCCAGACGTACGCGAAGCTTGCTATTTACAGTTCGAGATGAAGTTTCTTGACAGCCTCGTTCGCAGTCATCCTCGCCGAGCAGCGCGCCGGTTCCAAGCCTCCGCGCCTTTGCGCCTTTGCATTAATTAAGAGAATGCGCTGATAGAATGTGGTTTTCTTTAGATGCTTGAACTTCTCTGAGTCCATGTAACTTGACTACAGCAAAATTTTGGTTAGCCATGACCAAAAATTCACTTTGTCCTTCACTTTTGTTTTAGTTGTGTGACCGGTAACCAGTTATTTGACTGGATACAAGTACAAATAAGACGCTAGTGACTATGGCAGAATGACTGAAAAACAAGCGAGTAATTAATGACTATGGCACCAATGAGCTCCACAAAAAGTCTCTATATATTTTATAACAGTCCCGTTGTTGGCGAACATCGAACACAAAATCATTCCGCAACCAGCAGCATTGCAATGGGTTAACGGCAGACAACAAGCTACGCCGAAAAAAATATGATCAGTGGCCACGTCTTGATTTTGTTGCTCGGTTATCTTACTGATCCGATACTTCCGACCCTGTGTCCCTGAATGATTCTAACTGACAACACCTTCCATTCTACTTGATCTTTCCTCTAAGTAGTATAAAGCGACAAAGGTTTTAGGTGTCCCGGCATATTTACTAGTAACATGTTCCTTGTTTCATTCTCTAATTTAGGCGTTCTTTGTATTTCACTCTAGAGCTGAAGCGGAGCGAGTGAGATGTCGAATGCTAGGTGACGGAGGAAGTGGTCGAACTAATGTGGCATCGGATCAAGAATTTGCTGACAGCAATACGGCACTGAGGCCATCTGACCAACAAACCTCTGGTAAGAGGAAAAAGATCATTAACCAGATATTTTTTCTTGGTACCGAATGGATTGCGATTGTAAAATTACAGCGGCACAACCGAGCAAGAAGAGCGCAAGAATACTGATCACCCGGGGGAGGGGGAGGGGGGGGGGTACTCCCTATAATAGCCTATATGGGAGGCTCCGCCCGAAAGGGGGACCTTTTTCACGCTTCAGGTATATGAAAGGGTAGGGATATCAGTCATTGAGGTATTTAAAAGGGCGTCTCATTAAAACATTTCGAACACACATACCTTATGACTGTCCTGTTTTAATCTATTGGACGCTACATGAAAATGACAAGAAGACTTACTGTTTTAGGTATACGAAAGGGGTACCATTTGTTAATGGAAGGTATACGAAAGGGGTGTATAAAAGGGTAAGGGGTTGGACCTCGAGGCGGAGCCTCCCAGTATTAATTTTTTTAGTACCTTCCCCGAGACTGATCGCGGCTAGTTTACGGCTCCTGCAAGTAATTTACACTTTGTTAGGCTTGAGTTCGCTTTGGCCGTACTGGCCCAGTGATTTCCAGCTTTAAGATTCTTTTCTAATAAAATATGTGTCCTAAGATACCTACGAAAACGGTCGCTTGTAGTGTTGGCTCCGGCAACGCTGAACTCCCTTGGAGGCTTAACAGACAATTTTACAGTTTTTTGCTCAGTACCCAGGCCTTTGATTGAATGCTAGGCTAGGGGTGACCTTGTTTTGATACAAACCGACCTGCTTTTCTTGTGGAAATTATGCTGATTAAACATTAGTTAGCATAAACATGATTTACATAAGAAAAGTAGGTAGGTTTGTATAGAAACAAGGTCACCCCCAGCCTCGCTTTCACCGAAAACTGTAAAATGGTCTATTGATAAGGGTGTGCTGTATTCACTAGCTACCTAGTAAGTTGTAGCATTTTCGACTACTTACATAAAAGATACATATACAACTTTTTCCCAGCCGACCAGTTGATACCAAGGGAGATAGATCTACACGAGAAAGAGAATCGTCGCAACCATCACACGGAGAAATATGAACACTCCAACTTGATTATCAGGAGAGGACAGAGTTTTGACGTCACTGTGACCTTCAACAGAACTTACAACAGCAGGACAGACGAAATTATTCTACAGTTTGCTGTCGGTAAGCTAAATGAAATTGCAGTGTTGTATTGTTCTATAATGCTTCTTTTATCGTTGACTACACAGAAAGGAAAGTAAAATAAAGCAAAAATACAGCTTTTAGTGAGAAGGTTAGTAAGACACTCACAGTTTAGACGTGAAAAAAAAATTAGTAGCCGCAAATACATGTTTTAGGTTTTCTCTCCGTAAACGTGTTTCTCTCTTTTTTTTGGGGGGGGGGAGGGGAAGGAAGGGAGGGGGAGGGGAGAGTCGGGGAGGTTTGGCAAATAACAAAAACCGAGAGAATCCTGCCAATCTTAAGAAGAAGAAAACGGGCTGTAAAAGTTTATTATGTCATAAAAACTAACAGTAGCAGGAAGAATACTTCCTAGAATGTGTACAATTCACGTTGACAAACTTTGTGAAGGACAGTTTGTCTCACTTTGCAATGTCACGGCCGCACTAACGGGTTTTGTGGAATGTTTTACAGCATTTCAAGGACAATTTCTAGTTTCTACCTGTCGACAAAATCTTTACGAACGTTATATTTTTCATTAGTCTATCCATACTTTTTTTACTGCGACTTAGTTTGGGCCTCTACTTACAGAACTAACCTTGTTCGTCTTGTAATTCTGCAGAAACGAGTGGTGAGAACTATAGCTACAACCAATTTCTATGCACATACTGATCCAATCTTTAAAAATCGTGGTATTTTAAAATTTCATGACATACACCTATTACAACTAAGTTTATTCATGTACTACTATCAAAACCGTACTCTTCCTTTAAAATTCGATTGTAAATTTACCTTACAGAGCCAAATTCAATCGTATCATACAAGAAACTCTCATTCATGTCATTTACCTTTCTGTCGGACTAATATCAAACAATTTTCCGTTTTTTATCAAGGACCTAAATTTTATAACTCCTTAAATACCGAGATCGTCAACTCGGCCTCTCCTGTCTCCTTTAAGAAAGCACTTAAGGCGTTTATTTGTAACAACTATTAGTAGTTTTAGATATAATGTGATTAAGTATTAACTTTATTTGCAACTTGT
>JAEMWC010000011.1:170000-182500 GCA_016490735.1 Pachyseris speciosa
GGTGGATATAGAGGCTCGTTCTCTGCCTATTGAGATGATTTTCGAGAATAATCTTCACGTCTAAGACTGAGAATTCGTCTCTACAACTCTTCTTTGACGCTATGGCGGAAATTCGTCGGATGTCGGTGGCATTATCCGCCCTCAGTGTGTAAAGACATACCACTCTGTTTGTGAAAAGTAACAATTTTTAGGTAGTAGTCAGTTTTCGTCTTTTTATTCCATAGTAATTGTAAACAGGTTCTTATTTTTGTATTTTATTGTAATGTCTGTAATGCGCATTGGATTATTTTTATAGAAAATGTGCGATGTAAATAGTATTAGTATTAGTATTAGTATTAGTATTAGTATTAGAGCGGTTTTCAATTGAGTGTCGAAAGTAATTCTGGTTTTACTTTGGTTTTGCATTGCTTCGCTCTGTGATTGGCCAAGAAAACTCGCGCCACTTTCTCAACCAATGAGAAGCAAAACTAAAACCAATTGTGACTTGCACGCGCGTATTTTCCCGCGCCTTACGCCGGCTACATGTAATTGCTTCGTATTCTGATTGGCTCATTGCACTGCTTACTTCTGTTGTGATTGGCTGGAGTAATTGCTTTGGTTTTGGTTTTACGACACTCAATTGAAAAGCGCTCTAGTAGAGCGCTTTTCAATTGTATGTCGTAAAACCAAAATCAAAGCAATTACTCTGACCAATCACAACAGAGGTAAGCAGTGCAATGAGCCAATCAGAATACGAAGCAATTGCATGTAGCTGGCGCAAAGCGCGGCAAAATACGCGCGTGCAAGTCACGATTGGTTTTGGTTTTGGTTTTCATTGGTTGAGAAAATGGCGCGAGTTTTCCTGGCCAATCACAGATCGAAGTAATGCAAAACCAAAGCAAAACGAGAATTACTTGCGACACTCAAATGAAAACCGCAGTATTAGTATTAGTATTAGTATTAGTATTAGTATTGGTATTGGTATTGGTATTGGTATTAGTATTAGTATTAGTATTAGTATTAGTATTAGTATTAGTATTAGTATTAGTATTAGTATTAGTATTATTAATTATTAATAGTACCGTATGCTACTAATGAGTTAAATTGATAAGTCAGCTTTAATTCAATCCGTGAAATTTTAGGAACTTTCATGTATGGAACGAGTCATGGTTTAAGCGTCCTGATTTACCGGATGGTTACGATGGATGGCAGGCGCACGATGCCACTCCACAAGAGACAAGTCACGGTAAGCAGATACAATATGCCTCCAAGAGCCTCTAAAAAGTGTTGAAATTTTACACGTTATAGTTGGATCCTCTAACCCGGAAATATGGCTAAAGGCACTAGGCCAGAAATGCTACTGGCAGTCCTTCGAGGACGACAACTGAACACGCGCACTAGCGCGAGAATCGCTTGCCGCGTGGACTGGTAAAGCTTGGGTGGGGTAATGAATTCTACGCAGGGAAAGTTGTGGCACATTGTGTTGTGTGCGACTCACCAAGGTCCATGTTTGTCAGGGATCTCATGCTTGTAGGAACTTTAGATCATGAGTTAGTGTTCTATGAATAGCGCATTTCCTTTTGATCAGTATGTTATCAGTAGTAACCGTGATTTTTTTTATTGCCAATCCGGTAGGTGTTTTTCGCTGTGGCCCGGCATCAGTGAAGGCTATAAAGCAAGGAGCAGTGTATCTTCCCTATGACACTAGCTTCGTGTTTGCCGAGGTGAATGGCGATCGGGTGTTTTGGGAGGTAGAGGAAAATGGTCACATGAGAGTGTTTCGTGTGGATAAGAAATGCATTGGGAAGATGATTAGCACGAAAGCTGTTGGAAGTGACAAGAGGGAAGACATCACTCACGAGTACAAACATCCAGAAGGTAAATCAAATAAAAACAAGTAAAAAGACTCGGCGAGTTGCTTGAAATCATTTAGTTTAATCAATTCACCCAGATATGTCGACGTCAATATTTTTATCAGATGCGAAGTGACGATTAGAAACTGGTGAGTGGGGGATAAACATTACCTGGTTTCAAGAAGATCATTAACTTTCTCAGTCAGCTTTTTCAGTGTTTAATTGTAGCAGCTATTGTACTTGAAAACGGGCGACTCAATGGGGTAGTCACTATGCACGAGAACATGATGAATAGCTGATGATACTTTAGCTTTGCTTTGATTCTTGTGGCGCTTGGTACAGACTGGATTAAAGAGGCTTTCCAAGGGGTACAAGCGATAAGCGACATGGCTCCGAAAACAGGCGACAATCTTCTCCCAAAATGCCGACAATCGACAGAAATTAGCAGAAAACTCACGACAGTTTACGATAGCGACAATTCACTTTCCATTCCTCTTTGTTTTCGTTGCGACAGCGACATTTGTCCCTAACGAAACAAGCGACAGATAGAGTCGTAAACGAGCGACAAAGCGACACCAGACCACCCCTTGGAAGGCCTCATTAAAGAAGCTATAAGAGGCTAGTACATGTACAAGTTGATCGATATTGAATACGCCGGGATATGGGTAGAGATTGGGATTTACTGGGATTGTGTCTAGTTAGAAACATATGGACGTGAAAACTGTTAATTTTGAAGTGTAAAAGCGAAACGCTTAAAAGGAAATTCCCCAAATAGAAATTCCCCAAATAGAAATTCCCAAATAGAGCCACAGCAATTCACTGACAATAAAAGGGGAATCAAAAGATTTTAATCCTACCTAAAAGAAAGAGAAAACCGTACGGTATCATGCATGCACCTCTCACTCTTTCCTCTCAGCTTAACAATAAAAATAAAGCAAGCAGAAAAAGGTTAAGAAGTTCTTACATAATGGTAACGAAATTCGTCTTCAGGTTCGTCTCTAGAGCGTCGAGCTGTGGAGATGGCTTACAAATTTAGCAGCCGCAAAGACCAATCAATTTACGGTCTCCCGGCCGAGGACGTGAAGTTCTCGTTTGAACTCCCGGACGATTTGGCAATAGGAAAGGATGTCAAGGTGGCACTAAAGATGAAAAATGCTACTTACCAAAGCCGTACTGTCAAGGGAAAGATGACAGGGATGATCGGTTTCTACACTGGAATCCCCTGCAAGGATTTGAAAGAGGAGAACTTTGAAATGGTTCTAGAACCTCGGCAAGGTTTGTAGAATCATGATGATGATTTATTTGACTCAGCTCAGTTTTACACGACATATAAGTGAAGTTTACATGGACGACTAAATACAGTGCAATTAGGGAATAAAAGAAAATTGAAACAACAAAAACGAGAGCGAGTTGGGATCATCCAAATAGCATGCGCAAAGGCTAATCTAGTGGAAGACCCCTCTAATGGAATACAATTATACACAAGAGTGTCGAGGCGCTGCTGTTCAAATTGTCATTATTGAGCGCAGGGTATTTTATGTTTGAATGCGCAAGACACAACACGAGTCAAGCGCATGCGCAAAAGGGGAAAGCTCAGGGATCTGGAATATTCCATTTATCCTGTGTAGCCCCCTGTTAAATTTGGGCGTGATCTCGGAAACGTGTTTGGGGCTTGCACGAAGGCTAAGCTGCAGGGTAAGTTCCTTGTAAATCTCTCGCTTCTTTTGTCTATTCTGCCGCAGAGAAGAGCTTCGTAATGGATTTCCCTGCAGCTTTGTATTTGGAAAAATGCGAAGCGGATGGTGGACTGAAGATCTATGTCAAGGCAACTGTCCAGGAAAATGGTCAGCGGTTTGCTTCTTATGACACGGTTGAGTTCGAGAAACCCGATATGAACATGGAGGTACAGTGTTGACTCAAGTTACTTTTCTTATTAAAACATGCGGGATCCGTGAGGAAGTTAAGTGAAAATGTTATTTAACAAATTAAAGCGGAATACTAAAAGTGGATATGCCAGTTGGCATATCATCGTGAGCTTGTCGAAAATCAGAACTGTATGATCATATTGGATGGCGAGGGTTTGGTTGTGGGGTGTTTCCTCTGAAGGCATTTGCACCAGTAAAATACATTACTTGTTAAATTGGTCTGCTTTTGATAGAAGAGGCAAGAAAACCTTGTGTGGAAAACTTTATGTTCAAACTGACTGACACTTTAAAGTTAAATTGTAGAAGCTGAGATTTCCTGATGTACAGACCAAGAAGGGGCAGATCCAGGATATCTCTTAGGATAGAGTGTACCATGTTTTACTTCAACACCAATAAACCACATAGCTTTCCTTTTATTGCAGTATACTAGTTATATTGAAAAGCCGCAGCTCATACGGGGGGAGGGGGGACCTCTTGCACCCCTCCCCTAGATCCCGCCCCTGCTAAGACACACAGTGTCCCTCTTTCAAAATATTTGCTGGTAACTGCAGTTCTCTTTGATTTTCTTGTTTTAGGTCATCCGTGGTCAACCGAGAGTTGGCAATGATGTTGAAGTCAAGTTGTCATTCGTTAATCCTTTGCCAGTTAGAATAACAGGAGGCAAGTGGTACATCGAAACAACGGGCGCTAATCCCAAGTCGAAAATAATGCCCAACACGTGAGTATTGCAATAAGTCTCTGAGAATCCGTTTTTGACACGAATTATTTTTATTAGTTTTAAATTATTTCGCACTCTTTAAGAGAGTATGGTTTGCACTTGCAAACGATATAACACATTGGCCGCCTGTTTTCTTGAAAATGGCGTTACCTCATTATTTTGGGTTCCTGTTTTCGGATATGTAAAGCAATAAAGCATTGTTTCAAAATGGCGTTCGAAAAGGGGAGGATGAGATGCTATGACCTCTCCTCGTGATACGTATTCGTAATTACGAGCATCCCAGAACAGAATTTGATGCTGTAAACAAAATTTGGTGATATATCGTTTTTATTTTTTAAACATTTTGTTATAGTGCAACTGTACCTGAAGGAAAAGAAGTCCAGACATCCTTCAAACTGATACCTTACCGTGCGGGACTGTGCCGAGTGTTTGCCACCTTTAGATCTGATGTGCTCAGCGGTGTTCGTGGTTGTGGTGATTTGCATATCGCCGAGTGATACAAACTAAACAACTGGCAGTCTTGAAGCGCTTCAACCTCGTTCCCAGGGTCTCTCCTCTTCCCGCCCCCTGGAGCGAGAGAGAAGAGACGTCTTCTCTTTCGTTCCAGGGGGCGGGAAGTGGGGAGACCCTGGGAATGAGGTTGGAAACGCTTGGTCAATATGTTTGTCACATATAGGAGGTCTTTCCCCCCAAATGATTACGTTGATTAGTTAATTAAGTAGAGATTGCGTGATTTCGTATTGACAAATTAAAATTTATTGAGAAATTTGTAAGAAGCGGGAACACTCGACAAAATAATTGCTAATTATTCACAAAGCCCCAGATCTAGCACACTTAAGATTGCAGAAAGTTGAGGAATGAAATGAATGGTGCAATGGTGGAATACTTAACACTTTTCCTTCTTATGCTAACACTTTGCACTTGTTATTGAAACAAAATGTCTCCAAGAAGGAAAACGACAGTGAAACGAGTTATTATTTCAGTGCAATTTAGACACATTTTGATGCCTCACTAAAAAGACACTAAATTTTTCTCCTTGAGTGCTATTTTGTCATTGCACAGCTGTTTTTTGGTTTCGAAAGATTCTCTTGTTTGCCTTGTTGGGACGATGGATTTAAAAATTTATTTTGATGGTAAATAGTGAATAACAACAGCCACAGAAGTTATCTTCAATCCTGGTAAAATGAAATATTTGGGAAAATAATAAAAAAGAGGTAACTGTTGGTCAAAAAGATGTGATTATTGTTTGTCATTCTCGGGCCTGTGTGATAGAAAGGGTGGGTTTCCTTGGATTTTTGATCCGAGATCATGTGGATTCGTTACCACCAATGAAACGAAAAATCCGAAAATGGATTTTTTTCCATTAGCCTTGAGAGCCCC
The DNA here is from genome assembly GCA_016490735.1 of Pachyseris speciosa. Taxonomy (NCBI): domain Eukaryota; kingdom Metazoa; phylum Cnidaria; class Anthozoa; order Scleractinia; family Pachyseridae; genus Pachyseris; species Pachyseris speciosa. The sequence continues at coordinate 175,856 of JAEMWC010000011.1, forward strand.
AGCATACACAAAAAGTTATACATGCAGGACGGATAATTTCGGTTCAATTTCACGAAAAAACTTACCTTGATCGTTCGCCATGACCAAGCTGACAAAATGGCGAGAATATGGCGGAAACTCAAAATCCGTTTTCGAATTAAAGAATCCGGATAGAAACGCACCCTTAGATAAAAATCAAACCCAACACTGGTTTATCACATGTGGTAGGATATTGCATTCTTATAAGAACTGAGTAAAACGCATTTTTTTTAACAGTTGAAATGTTGCCACCATATACGCGCTATTTGCATGATGAGTCTACATCAATAAATTAAACGCGGTTCAGATCTCAACTATATAAAAGATGTAAATAATGTTTGAAACACGGTAAGGGGCAATTTATAGACGGAGAGAGAAAGGCACACATATTATGACTCATCATGCCTAAAGTTGCACTCGTTCGTTAATCCTTTACCAGTTAGAACAACAGGAGGCAAGTGGTACCGCGATGTACCAGGAGAGGAGCACGTGATACGTCGCGTTTAAGATGCTTTGAGGGCTTTTCAAAATTAATGGAACTCTGGTTTGGTTCACTGAACTCGCATTACAGCAGTGTGTTCTTCTAACCCAGAAAAAAAACCGCTTACAAAATTCTTATCTTAACGGAAGAAACACATCTGTATGCTTCAAATGACATGATGTATATTTTTTTGTGCAAAAAACTATTTTTATAATGCTACTGCAAAAGTACTACCGCTGCGAGCAGGATTCGAACCTGCGCGGGGATACCCCATTGGATTTCAAGTCCAACGCCTTAACCACTCGGCCATCGCAGCTTCTGCTGTTATATTTCTCTTAACAACGTTATATAGCTCTAAGACAACTTAAAGTTAGCAACATTAATGTTTATTCTGAACATCTATAATAGATAAAGAAATTACAGCTTCACAGTAATGAATATTAAAGTAATTCATTCAAGAATCGGGTAGAAACAGATTTCCGGATCGATATCAAAAATTATTCTACCCCTTTTTTGAACACTGACATGTCTTGGTAATGGTAATGGTTATGGATTTATATACCGCACATATCACATAGTTTCATGGCGGTTTACAATTCTTCTCTAGGGTGAGATCGGACGTCAGCCTGTAAAAGCGCCTCTGGCAGCCGCTATCAGTCCATTTTTGATCTCACCCACCCACCCAACTCACACATAAATGTCAAGACAGATGAAAGGTAAACCACCACACCGGGAACTACGTCCCCTACTCTTTTCGAACAGTGTGTGGGTTCTTTAACGTCCCACAGATTATTAGGAACAGGTTGCACGAAAGCACGAGCGCCCGAGTTAATGCATGCAGTCCGAGAAGGACGACTTATTAGAGATGGCATTGGCAGTGAAGTTGTTTCGACAACCTAAGAAGAAGTCATCATCACAGTCAAATGATGACTTCCGCCCAAGTTGTCATAGCCTAAGTCAATGCCATCTCCTAAAGTCTTTCTCAGGTCTACGCTCACCCGGGCGATCGTGCTTAATTCGTACAGATTGTAAGTACGAGAACACTCCTAAGAACCGTAAAGCTTTTGTCAACATAAAATAATTTGAATCGTTAATTTAACATACATACATTATAGCACAATTTTGGTCATAGGTTGCGTACGCATTTGAAAAGACTCTGCTGTCACCCGATTTCTACCATCGATTAATCAAAATAATTTTCTCCGAATGGAAAATGCATCTGTATGTTCCCAAAGTTTCAAGTGTGCCATTTTCATCACCTTCACTTTTAGACCTTAAACCTTGGTCTCCCTTAACAACCGTAACCATGCTCATAAGTATTCGTATGTATGACAAGGAGAACAAATAATCATATAAAAGCATTTGTTGAACAGGGGATGAGTACTGAAATTTATTCATGATGATAAATACGACAATTTATATTACTGACCTATCAACCTTATCCTTTTACATCGAAGTGCAAGAGAGAACTCATAGCCTTTATTTATACTGGCATAGTACTTATAGTCATCGACAAGAATAACTAGTGAACTGGAACTCACTGAACTGTCGGTGAACTGTGGTAAATATCAGGTCACGATGATCAAAGTGCAACACACCTCGAAAACTGTATAGCAGCACTTTCGGCTTGACACGTTTTTGGACGTCTACACAATCTCTCCTTTGCTTGTCTTATTCCTTGCTAAAGCTCATCCAGGACAAAAGGGTCTTGAGATTGGATCACTGGGGCCTAAATATTTTCTTAAAATTTTGCTCAGTTATACGCTAAAGGAATTTAAGTTACATTTATGACCTAACTAGGCTATTAGTGTTCGGCAGCTGTTAAAGGTAAAAACAACACACTGAATGTGTTTGATGTTGCATGTGGTATTGAATGCCTTGAGAAGATCGAGATAAAAATATCATGATATGGAGGTCAAATACAGTCAAGGCTGTTTTGTTGAAAATGTTCTGTCTTCATCGGCAATCGATCATAAATCTCAGGACTCGCGTTGACCAAGAAGAATATCATGGCTGCTTAATTGAGGTAATTTTACATCAAAAGCAGAAAAAGAGAACCGAGCTGGAAACAGAGCTACTGAGAAATGAAATGAAATGAAGATGTTTAATCGACACATTCTCGCATTAAAAATGAATTACAATGTGTTTACAAAGTTCGGAAAATTACAGAAAACCTTATTGGGACTGGGTTTACAAAATAATTAAAATTTATAAAACCTACAAGAGTTACATAAATTTCAATCATGACTACTAAAAAATTTACACTAAGAATATGATTTAAAGTTTAACATTTAACAATCAATATTAAAAGATGTTGCGTTTGCCATTAGGACAGAAATAGGGAAAAAGCCTCGCCTAAAACGCTCGGTTTTACATTTAAAAGACGTCCAAGAGTAAGAGTTCCTAAGGGAATAGTCATGGGCAATAGACCTTATCGGGGTTAGATGTTTTGACAAGGGTCCGCCTTTGGTAATTTTAACAAAAGCCCTCATACAGAGTTCATTGCGCCTATCTTCAAGTCTAGCGATTTTAGCAAGTTGTAAGGCTTCCTGGTATGAGGATCGAGGGTATATTATCCTTAAAGCTCGCATTTGGACCCGCTCTATTTCAATAGACAGATAGGCGGGGAGGGCGTTATGCCAAACCACACAACAGTAAAGGACCGATCATCGTTTTTTGTTTGTTTGTTTCTTTTTTTAAATTGCTGTTTTCCTCTCTGCTTGTGTTTTTGTTGCTACTATGTTGTTTTTGTCTAAAAAAAAAAAAAAAAAAAAAAGAGTGCAAAACTAGCAGCATTGTTCGGTGTAACTATCAACTTCTTCACTTCCGGGATCTTCCTGCATGGGAGGGGAAGGGGGAGGGGTACATTATTTCCCGTGATACTTTTCGTGCATTCCGAAAACAACAACATGGCGGATCGCCGAGCAAGGAAGAGGCTGGCGTTGATTTCAGAGCACCTTAACTCCAGCAGATTACCAGAAATACGTGTTACGGCTGCGTTAGGTCTCGGTAATGATAGCCTTGTGCTGCCAAACGAAGTCTTGACCAAGGAACAAGTCGATTTTTACAACAAGAACGGTTACCTTGTCGTTCGCAATCTTGTGTCACAAGACCTTCTAAACAAATATTGGGAACGTTTTCAGCAAATCTGTGTTGGCAGAGTCCGAATACCCGGCCTGACGGTAATGAAAGATGTCGTCTATGCGAAATCAAAGAGCCCAGCGGGCGAGAAAACCATCAATAAGATACAGAATTTTGAAGAAGACGAGGTTTTGTTCAGCTACTGTGAGCTGCCGCAGATTCTGAAGTACGTGGCGTGTTTTACGGGCCCAGATATCAAAACAGTGCACACCATGCTTATAAACAAACCCCCTGATCCCGGAACCTTGACATCCCGCCATCCTTTGCATCAAGATCTGCATTATTTCCCATTCCGTCCAGCCAGTCGAATGGTGTGCTCCTGGACGGCAATGGAGAAGGTGGACGAGCGAAATGGCTGCTTGGTGGTGCTTCCAGGAACTCATAACAGCCCTCTGTTACAGCACTACTACCCCAAATGGGAGGTAAGAGAAATGCAGGGTTCCTTAGTTGTCATCTTTTATTAATTCTTAGCCATTGTTCAGTTTATGCATACAAATTTTTATCTTATATTTTAATAGTTATCCAATTTAGACTTTTAGACGTTTACATGTAGAATTGTAAGTATAGAAAAATCCCTGCTTTGGAATACTTAGTAAAGTATGTATATGTTAGGTAAAAAAATAATAATGCATATTATATTAATTTTTATAATTTACTGGTCAGTATAAAATGTAGACTGTAACCTGGGTATGAAATGTAGACTAAATGTACGTTATTTACTTGAATTAAAAATTGTGTCAGAGAGACAGTTGTATCTAGTCTGTGTTTTATACCCAGTCTGCAATCTTCACTCTGCAGTCTGCATTTTATACTGACTGATTTAAATTCACACCTTTCTGAGTGGCAAATTAGCCACTCATGGATGTCCATCTGCCTGTCAAGCCACTTATGTATTTCTTGCACCCCTCTCATTAAAGGCATGCCAACATCTTTAAAGTTCTGTGCCAAGTGGAAATGTTAGTCAGTATCATGCCAATCCTAAATCCCCAACCAAAGTTTTGCAAAGTAGATTATGCACAGTAGTTGTAGTTGCTTCCTGGTACAGCTGGTTTTAGTGCAATATGTGTTGGATACCATGACTTAAAGTGTGACCTTAAGTGTATCCAATTTGTTCCTTACACACACACATGTACCTTGTTTCCAGGGTGGAGTGAATGTAATGTTCCATGGTATCAAAGACTACGACACCAGCATTCCTCTGGTACACTTAAGGATGAATGCTGGAGACACGGTTTTCTTTCACCCTCTGCTCATCCATGGATCAGGTGTAAACAAAACAATTAGATTCAGAAAGGTACTTGACCAACAATAATGTCATAACCTATAAGGCTTAATACTACAACCAGTTGCAAATTATGAGACAGTGCACTTAATTCTAACTGAAAAGAGGTCCCCCTCCTCCTCCCCTTATCAATGTTGTTGGCGCACATTTTCTGTTCAAACAAAATGCGAGGCCATGCAGAAAACGTGGCCCAACAACATTGATACAACATTGACTGGGGGAGAGGGGGGAGGGGAGTCTTGCCTGTCCCGCAGTAACTGCCGGGGGAGAGTTTTAGGCGAAGAGTGAGTTTTTTATTGAGAGTCTCAACATTTTTGCAACTGGTTGTAGCTTTGAAGATTTATTAATAAAGTAGCTCAAAAGGAGAATAGTTCACTGATAGAACAACAGCAACTTTAGACAGAAGCCATGATTGCTAGTTGGTTACTGCCATACAGTGACAAAACAATATGTAAAAACAGCCGCACATCCAGTTTCCATTAATTTAAAACTTTGGTAGTACTCTACCAGTTTAAGTGTGTGTATCCTGTAGTTTAACGTCATCGAAATGGGTAAAAGCGTTAAGTACTTTTAAGCATACTTTGTAGACCTATAGATCTATCATTGTTTAGAAATGTCTCTATTTCTTTACTTTTTATTAGATTTTGCAGTTGTCTATTCTCTTGAAACTTTGCATGTTTTACATGCACACATTCACCAGCTGATTTATGTGCATTCTTGTGAAGCAGGCCATGATTTGCTTAATTTGTTGTCTGAGTTGGACATAATCTTCAAGAGGACAATTCATACTAATTTATTGCAGTCTTGAAAAGCTGAATGGTGAAGAAATGTATGGGGTGGGGACTTGGGTTAAGGAATTTGAGAAAGTAAGAAAGACGGACAGTCCTTCCAACTCTACAGCCTGTATGTAGTTTTCTATTTTTACTGGAAATTGGGTTGTACCTCTGAGCAATTTGGTACCAATTTGATATGGAGCGTTTGGTGCTAATAGTGTGAAAGAATATTGTGCTAATTTAGGATTGGGATTGGCAGATGAGGTACTTACTGGAAGGTATGCTCCTTGACCTTTGGTCTTATAATTTCAACAAGAATAGCAGGTGCCAAGTTAATGAAGCCTTCCAAGGGGTAGGAGCGACAAACGAAATGGCTTAAAAACAGGCGACAAACGTCTCCCAAGAGACCAACAACCAACGAAATTAGCAGAAAACTCGCAATAATTTGCGACAGCGAAAATTCACTTTCCATTCCTCTTTGTTTTCTTTGCAACAGTGACATTTCTCCCTAACAAAATACAGCGACAGACAGAGTTGTTAAGAGGCGACAAAGTGACAACAGACCACCCCTTGGAAGGCCTCGTTAATGTTATTACCAGCTTTTCTTTTTTCTGGTGCAGCACATGTTCTGATGTTTTCATTTGTATCATCAGGCTATCTCAGGGCACTATGCTAGTTCCCACTGCTATTTCATAGATGTCAAAGGAACATCTCAGGAAAACATTGAAGCTGAAGTTTTAGAGATAGTACACAAGAAACTTGGTGAAGATGTTGATGTTTCTTTCCAGGTATTGTTTCTGTTTTGTACTAAAAAAGTACTGCATTGTCACAAAAATGTACACATATTGAAGAGGCTAGTGGAAAACCTTCCTACGTGACTTTTTGGCTGGTTTTTCTTTATTTTGCTCAAAAATTGTTAGCTTTCGTGTGGTAAACATTGCCCTGCATTT
>JAEMWC010000011.1:187500-242500 GCA_016490735.1 Pachyseris speciosa
GGAAACCGCCAAAATATCATACTCCTTTTCAGTCATTAAATTCCTCACTTGTAGTAGGTGGTTTCTATCCTTGATTGATTGTGCGTTGAGGTGAGCCACACTGACTTTTGACTTCTGAAAGGCTTGAGTACGTGGCGTGACCATTGCGTGACACTGCGTCACATCTGTTGCTGGACTGCGATTATTATTCATAATCGCAGTTGGTAATATGTTAATGAGATTACTTGGATTACTTCGCTGAAAGAATTGAGAATTTGATGTATTAAAACTCCGTCTTCCGTTGACAATATCAATCCTCCTTTTATACTTAAACAGGCTTTGGTTTTTGCCCCTCGGTGGCCTCTTCTTGGTGCCAACAAGTGCAGAAACTTCAAACGTGCCCAAACGTCACTTGAAATCTGCCATACCGGCGAACCGCGACATGAGTTGTTCTAAAGTTTCCAACAATTCCGGATATTTAGTAGAAAATTTCTTGAATAGGACATCCTGTTAACTGCCCATAAACCTTATCCTCTGTATGGTGATAATGTTCGGTGAATAATCCCACGGAAATGGCTAAAAAACGGTAATGTATTGGAGCCCTAAAACTAAGCAGCCACACTGGGCGCTAATTACATGCGCTAACAAAATATGCAAATGTTTGTAATTTAAGTCCCACATAAGATTTCCCGCGTAAAATCCACAGGCGCTAGATGAGTTAGTTATTTATTAACTCTTCTCCAAAATAGTTTTTCTCCGATATCTTGCGATCATTAAATGATTTTAACTTTTTTTTTTCACCAAACTTTAAATCGATGTTTTAGCTATATTATAAACAAAGAAAAAAAAAATCGGAAAATTTGGCCTTTGAGGGTCTACAGTAACCTTAACTAGTCTCCTCGCCACCAGTGATGCATTCGATGCGAATTTGCTGATCAAACCATAATCGAAAAAATATTCGGCACTTTCATTTCGAGGTTATTTGTGCCGCGTGAAGTGCGTGCGGTGGATAGTAGGTAAAAAATAAAGTCATTTGGCACCATCCAAAAACACCAATCAACTTTATACCTCTGTTATGGTTTACTTGAGGAGGTTTATCTCTCAAATTGCTGAAATGCGTATTAATGTTACGTTGTCTGACCCCGATACCACGTCTCTTCATCTTGCTTGATCGAGATTTATCTCTCAAATTGCTGAAATGCGTATTAATGTTGCGCTGTCTGACCCCGATACCACGTCTCTTAATCTTGCTTGATCGAATGTCAAACGCTGTCAGAATGAAATCGTTACTTTAAAAGGTTTTCTCCTACAAAAAAATAAGCACGTTTAGAAAGAGGAACTGTGGCTGATCAGCTAGCTGCACTGTTTGGCAATTCCAGCGTCACATTGGTGCCTTAAAGTACACGAATAAAGTCGAAAAAAGACGACCAGAAAAAAAAGCCAACGACACCGATTTCACAGAAGGTCACCCATCCGAGTTGTAACCCCAGCCAACAGGGCTTAACCTCAGTGACAAGCAAAAGCACGTGGCTAATTACCATATGAGACTACGATGACGGCGAAACTGGCCCGAAATGTCTACGTGGTCTGCCTACGCATCCCACCTAATAAATAGGAGGAAACTAGAGTTAAAAATAGTACATGAGGTAAGCAAATAGTATGACAAAAATATTAGTCAGTCCTTACTTTCTATGATTCAAACCAGAAGACCTTGCAGTTCATTCCTACACTGTTTGCCAAGCACCTTACAGAGAATAGGTTGTACTGTACTGGTGTTAAAAAATTACTACAATACCTGATTTTCTACATCATCTAGTCCTTTGTGATCAGTTATCTGTGAAGTGGTTGAGTGCATGGATTAAAATTAATACTTTGTCACAATCTCAGCCGCACTATAAAGGGAAACAAGACCGAGAAAATTCCGCCTCGGGTCTGGAAAATATGTATTACAATCTTTGGACAAGATTTATAAAAGGGGCATTTTTTTTACCAAGGTAAAAACCTTGGTAAAAAAAAATGCCCCTTTTATAAATTTTGTCCAAAGATTACATATTTTAGTCTTGTTCATAAGTTTATGCATTGTTAGGTAATAATGTTAGTGTATGAACTGTAAGTTAATAATGTAAGTCTATGAACTGTAAGTTTGATAATGTAAGTGTGTGTACTGTAACTTAATGTGAAATGGAATTAATAAAGATATATATTTAAATAATAATAAATAATAGTAATAATGATTATAACTGAGCGGTAAGTTTTAAATATATGTTTTGATCAAGTCTAGTTTTGTTTGTTTGGTTTTCTTTGCTTTCTTTTGCCATGCTTTCGTTATTTTATACCAACGGTCGGCGAGAGTTGTGATTTTAAACATCAACTGAAAAGGGCAAAAAATGTTACGCGTTACAGGCTGGGGTCTGAAATATGAGATCGAAGAATGAAGGAGGGTATTCAGTCGAAGAGACACGTGACACTTACAACCTGTCAAGTTATATTGGTTTCCAGTTTATTACAATATCTCACTTAAAATCAGCGTTAAATCTGTTTTTAGGAATTCAGTTAAGGACTTCATTACAATCTTTTCAGCATCATTAGCGGACATCCATCGAAACGATCTCTAGCTACGTTTTTGTCGAATCTACAAGAAGAAAATAGAAAGAAACAGAGAAATTATTAGCGGAAAGTAAACGGTGTTGATATATGTTGTTTGACCACATTCAAATACCCACAAAGTCGTGTACGTTTTCTGTTCGGCCTAATTATTTAGTCATCAGTTAACAACAGAACGCAGTTCTTATGTAATCTACCACTCGGCTTTAACAAGAGTTTTTGGTGAGGAAGCTTTTTAAAATCGACCTTGAAAAATCGAGACAATTTTCAATCACCGCAACTAGAAAATACTCCCTCGTTGATTATGATTATAAATTGAAGGAAAGTGGAAATTTGAAATCATATATCCAAATATTTTACACAGAAATGCGTTTATGAGTTAAATTGTCTCTTTGCTGAGACGAAAGGAAATTAACCTATTGAGACTAGAAGAAATCTTTCACACAGAATACCGATACGAGTTTAAATTACGCCCTGCAATATCAGCAAACGAGACCGTTTTAAACGCGATTGTTTTTTAAGATTTTTCTTCAAAATTGTACAGTAGAAAGAGTCGCCTGCCTAGTACCTGATTTATACTTAATTACCGTATACGATGGTTTGTAGTGATCAATGGAAATTCGATAAAACGGCTTGTGAAGTTCAAGAGATTACTGACGCTAGGTCACCCGGGGCGGGGTTTTCCAACAGACTTTCAACCATTTGGTCGGCTTCTGGCACGCTCAGGTCAGGCATAATGGCCAATTCAGCTTCGTCCATCTCCGTGGCTTCCTTGTGCTGAGCTCGGGAGGCCACAACGAAGGCCAGGAGACAAAACACAACGAATATCTTCATTCTCTTCTCACAGAATCAGTTCCTCGACCCGTCAATGCTGCTCGGCTTGTAATGAAATAAGCTCTTTTTCTTTGCTTTTATACCCAACACTGCAAATTAAATTATATTCGTGATTAAAAAAATAAGATTTGATTTTGCAACATAAAAGCGCGATAACAGATATCCAGAATACTGATCAATCATCCATCTTTGCTCCAATCGTGCCTTATAGTTCAATTTTAAGTTTTTACTCGTGCCTGAAAGGCGACGAGTCTAGGATTCGGCTCTGTTCTTTTTCTTTATTTTTTAGTCTTCGTGTCGCGATTTTCCCAGCGCACGTGTCCAACACGCACCCAGAAGGATTTAACAGAAGCTCGGTCATCTTCACGTGATGCAGCGCACATGACTTAAGTCACCGTCTTTCGTGCAAAAAGTGACAGGTCGCGGGAAACTGCACGAAAGCTCGAAAGATGTTTTCAAAGCAAACCTTCGATTCTTTTTCATTTATTTCTGCAAGAGATGCTTCGATGAGTAATTTCGGCGGTTTGCCTGTCCATATCTCGAATCCTTAACCGTTCCATAAGCGTTTTCTTTCTCAAATGCTCAGCAGAAATTAAATCCATCGATGTAAACAACGTCGGATTAGATATTTTGCAATAAATAAACTATATTCTCCTTATTAGCTATGCTAAGTAAATATTTCGTAGCGGTCATCGTAGTCGACGTCTTTGCAGAGAGCTTTAGGAATGACTAGAACTAGGCAAGTACTCTTATCAACAAGTTGAAGCCGGAAGGGGGTGTCGAATTCTCTAGTTTAAAAGAAATGTATGAAGGGTATTTGAAGAATGGAAACCTCGAGAAGTTTTATGGAAGATATTATGCAACAGTTCCTATAAACTCCTCTTGCTTTTGCTTTCACAACTTGTGTAATTGTGGTCAGAGTTTTACTAGCATTCCCTGCAGGCGAACTTGCAAATCTCACAGCGAACAAAAAAAATCAATTGAAATGGCCACGTGCTGCAACTGTTGAAAAGTTATTCAAAGCAGAAATTTGCATCTCAGTCTTGCTCATAGCTATAGCTTAGCGGATCAAACTGGTAGGACAGAATGGGTAGACAAATGGGTCATTTCGTAATTTCGTTCTGACCAAAATGTCAGTGGACATTGACTAAGAGAACTGAATGCCGGGAAAATACAGAAGAAGAGCCGTCGAAAGATGGTCTCTCAGACATTTTTCGAGGTATTTAGGTCGCAACATTCAGGTTTCGCAAGTCCCTCGGTCTTTTGTTTAGCAGATTAGAGACAACTGGTCGACCGGACTAGCTAGTTTGCGAACATTTGGCCGGTGTGGCTCCAGGAAGTAAAAAACAAAACAAAACAAACAAAAAACAAGCTTTCAAAGAGGACAGCGCGTACTCGGAAGAACAGAAGTGATTCATCACCGAGCCGGGATCGATATGGACTACTATCTTCAGTCACAGTGGGAGCGGTCACTGCGTAATGTAAAATACAAGACTGTTGAATGGTCTTTCTCTTTTTAGCTTTTGTTGGATCCTCACAAATTACGAAGCTTCGTTATTTCTGAACACCATTTCACAACCATCCTTTGACAGAAAAATCACGAAAAAGAGGAAATAAACTTACCCAACCGCTAGTTCAGCGTCGTGGGCTCACAACAGAACACAAATGAGAGACAAGAATCGATAACTGTGAAATCAGTTTCTCGTAAGTTTACACAATCGGATAAATAAAACATTATCAATTGGACTGCTTAACTAAATAACTGTGTTGAGCGCACGCAATCATGCAATGGAACGTTTTTAGCCAACTGAAAAGCATTTGAATTAGCAAAGAGTTAACCCTAATTTCTTCATCAGATACATGTTATTTGTTGCTATTTTATGTTTGAAAGTGATGGAATTCTCAACTTAGATGAAATTCCTTAGTCTCTCGTATTTGCACTTTTCGTCTTTAATTTATATGTCATAATCTGAATCCCGTTTTCCAGTTAATATCGTGAGAATTGATACATATGTCGTTACTGAACTACGTATTTTAAAGCAGCTTCCTTACAACTTTGTTTACTTCTTTTCTTTTGCCTAAATTCAGAACGTTTTAAGAACGTTTTTCGCCGTGTTCATACAACGAATTAGGCTAAGCTGCAAAATTCGATGTATTTTTAAATACATCAAAATTCAAATCAAAGTTTCTTTCAAGTTTACATAAGTGAATAAATCATAAATTATTAATTGAACTGCTTACCTAACAGTGACTCAGCGCACGTAATCAACAAACTGAAAAGCATTTAGCAAAGAGTTCACCCACATTTTTCTCAACGAGACATCAGTTATTTGTTGTTAACTCAGGGCAAAAAATGAACTGTCTAAACACTGAATTGTTTATTTCACGGACGTTTCTTTTCCGTTTTTCCAAACAGCAGAATAGGACATACTTATCTTAAACACGGACACTACCTATATAAGGAACGCTGGACTGGGCGAGCCGTCAGTCATTTCATTCTAGACGTCGACCCGTCAACATCAGGGGCGCCAAATTCAAATTTGTTGATACGAGAAATTCAAAATTTATTGCATTCGGACAAAATGAAAGTTGAACTTCAGGTTTTCCAACTTTAGTGACCAGAATTGAGTAACTTCGACTGAGAATGATGTTATATATCCTTCTTCTATGTTTACTGGTTCCCTCCTTGCTCACTGGGTCTGCCATATAGGTGGTTTTCAGCCAATCTCTGGAGACACAGATAACAACTGTGAAATTAAAAGTGCAAATGCTGGAGGACAAACAAAAGGAGGTAATGAGAGATCTATTGTTTACGTCCTCCAACATGGCGGCGAGACGTAACGTGAAAACCACCTATTGAAAAAAGTCGTTCAAGCAGAAATTGCGTGGCAAAGAGGGGAGGACTATCCCTTTTATAGGCAGTGTCCTTGTTCAATAGATATTTTGTTATACATATTTAAGCGTTTAAACAGCTGTTTTCATTAGCATAATCGTATTCACATAACTTACTACAAAAATAATACGTGATGCGATATTTACAAGTGTAATGGCCTCTGACGCCAGACGATTTTACTCGCCAAAGGGAGACGCCTTAGGAGTTAAAGGGTTAAACGACCATCTCCATTAACCCTTTCCTCCCTAAAAGTGACTTAATAGATTTACTCTTTCTAAACATAGTTAGTAGAGGAGACTGGTTATGAAAGCCGGCGAAAATTATGTTGATTGCAATTAAAAAACTAAACGAAGTCGAAGTCTTTGCAGAGAGCTTTAGGAATGAATTAGGCAAGTACTCTTATCAAGAGCTTGAAGAAGGTGGTGTCGAATTGTCTAGTTTAAATGAAATGTATGAAGGGTATTTGAACAATGGAAACCTCGTGACGTTTTATGGAAGATATTATGCAACAATTCCTGTAAACTCCACAAAATTATTCAGTATCAGACTGTTCAAGGAATGTTGCATTATTGCCAACTAAAGTAGCAGACTGCTTGGCCACGTACTGTAAAAGACCGAAGAATTCTTTTCAAAGCGGTAACCCCAAAAAAACTGTCATGGGAAAGGGAAAAGGTGGCCTGCAATATCTTGGAGGCTATGTTCTGCACAAGCTACACAAAAAGCTTGCAAGAACAAACACAAGTGAGTGAGTTGACGCCGACCGGTTAGCTCAGTGGTAGAGCACCGGACTACCGTGCGGGAGATCGCGGGTTCAAACCCCGACCGGACCAACACTCAGGATCTTAAATACTTTCTAGTCTTCTCGGATAAGGACGATAAACCGTAGGCCCCGTCTCACAGTACTTTCACTTAATCTGACTCTGTGGGACGTAAAAGAACCACTAGGAACGTTACAAAACTCTGGCTGTGACCACCCCTAGTGTCTGTCCTAATTCGATATATATTCACATGACGGGGGCACTCATTGTTTCTTCAGTGATTGTAAACTGCACAAGCAGTCTGGTAAAAGTCCCCCGGCCAGTATTGTAAATTATCCCTGAAAAGCCCTGACTGGGAGAGGATAAGTATGTATCTGTATCTGTATCTACATCTGTATCTGTAAACACAGAGTAGAGCCAACAATCTATGGCAATACTCAAGGCTTGAAAGCAGGTTTGCATTAGTGATTCAAAACAAAAGCCGATTTCAAGTTTGAAGTGAGGTGAACTGTGGTCAATTACTGAACCTGCACACAGATCCTTTTAAAGACAGAATATTACTTCAGAGAGGTTTCACCAAAAATATATTGTTATCAAGGAGTTGACCTTGCTGGGATAACTCACAAGGCTATCAGTGACTGTGATGTGCTTTCTTATTACAATTTGATTGTAACTGATTCAGAAATTAAGCCAGGCAGTCGCATCAGCATGCAAAGAAGTTTTGTATTAGTCCAGTCAATCTATTGATTTAACCCATCACAAATTGCAACAGAACGTTTTTCTTCGCCATTGATCTAAAAAAAGTACATGAATAAACATAACAAAAGTCTAGAACAATCTAAGAAGTGGAAGATACATATTTTTACTGAGACAACATTCCATCCACAAGGACTGCATGAAAGCGAGGCTACTTACAGTAACCTACTTTTACATGTATTTTTTGGCCAAAAATTCATCATTGTTCAAAGTAATAGTTGTAGCCGGCTTTGCTGATAGTTTTCTTATAAATACAAATAAAGTTTTTCAAGGCCAGCATCAAAACAAGGCTAAATACAAAGCAGCGTGTCTTTAGTTACTTCTCATTTGTAAAATATTTACTGACACCACTGAGATGAGGACAATCATGTCTGAGACACCTCAGCAAATGCAATTTCAGTAGGGAAGGATGCACAAGTTATGAATCATCATCATCCTCACTAGTGCTTTCAGAGTCACCCGGCTGTATAGAGTTAGTGCAATCCGAGGCTCTACACTGACCACAAGCAGCTGAACATTCGAGGTTGTGTTTTCTGCAGGTACATCTCAGGCTGCTGCAATCTGTGGTGCAGTTACATCTGATTGCGCGAAGGGGAGCTTCAGGTTCTGCACGTAGATGAGTCATTACAGGGAAAATCAATCCATCACAGGCTTTTAACCCCCATTCCTATGTTGACATGGTTTCACTGACCCCCTTCTACTGTTGGACTTGAAAGTAAAAGACTTGAAAGCTGTGATACATTTGCCACTGCTGATGTAGGAAGCACGCTCTGTGGCTGAACTTGTGAATTGTTGGTGGCTACCTTTCTACAGTACCGTCGGTATCTAAGAGAATCCAGTCCTTCGTCACATTTTCCATTATAAAGACATACCAGAGGTTTTTCACCTGCTGGGACAACATCCTCATATCTTTTGTGGAACTTCTTTGGTAACCATCAAAGATGACAATTGCAGCACCATACTTCTGTGTCATGTACTGGCAATACATGTCACAGATTTCCCTATATGTAGGGAATCCTCGTGGCCACAGGATCCGATGAAGGAGTGCCCCGCCATCAAGTACATATGGTACTTTACCTTTTGGCCCAGCGGGATCTGAAGGCAGCTTATCCCAGATAGCATTTGCCAATGCTTGAGAAGCATCAGCGAAGCATCAAAGAAAGATGTTGGATAGCTGCATAGCTCATATTGGAACATGGCTCCCATGTTATCCACTGTTTGGGCAGCAATAATAAGACGCTGAAATAACAACTGTGGATCCACTTGAATCTTCTTTCCATGATCTTTGGCAGATGACTTGGACAGATAACCTAGTTACTACTTTTGAATGAGTATTTTGCAGCTGATTTTCCTGACATAGAGTCCAAGATGCTCTGTCCAACCTCTCTGGCCTTTTCCACATTTACAGAACTCTCGGCATGAACACCAGCCATGATGTTCATCAGATGTGCATGAAGGGCGAACAGGTTTCTTTCTGCTAGAACAACAGGAAATTTCTGGGTGTCCATCACGTCGCGGGCTTACCTGCGAGCTCTAGCATGGCACGATTCATCTCTGCACATGCTGTCGCAGAGAGCAGCCAAATCTTTCGTTGTCTTTCAGTCATACCACGTCCTCTTGTCAGTCCACCACTGGTCTTTAAGCTTCTCATTAACACCTGCTCTATTACAAGATCCGTGGATAGTACTGCCCATAAGCCGTTGCTCCTTCGAACTACATGGAATCCACCCTCAAATTTTCTATAAACGTAAGGGTGGTCAGTCTCAAGACTGCTCATGGATTGTAAGTATAGTCGGGCAGACTTGGCACACAGGTTGTGCCCTCTAGCAGCTAGATAGGGAAGCAGTTCAGACACAGCTTGAAGAGGAAGTCTCCAATTATCGGTTCGGTCTGCCTTTATGAACATGCGGAAGATGTCAACCATATCCATGTATTGCAGCCAGAGAGAAACAGAACGGTCGTCCTTCATAAGTTCCCTTTGCCTTTGGAGCAAGTGATTTATTCCGCTTACAGCATCAGCTGCACTGACTTCTTCAGCGGACATTTGTTTCTTCATCAATTGGTCACAGAGGGAACGCACTATCAGGATTCTCTCTACCATCTGTAGTTGGTGGTGCAACTTCTGTTTCAAGAGGGTGTGGTTCATCTTTAGCTGAAGCTGGATCATTTGGTACACCTGGAATGGGTACTTTCACGGCTTTGAGGGTAAACGTGTGTTGACAGCCGTTCAACGAGGAGGTGTGCACGGACTGCCCGGTGAAATGGCTTTACCTGTAAAAATGTGTTCAGCTACATTTGTGACATAAGTTATTTCAATCCACATCAACGGGGTTTGCACCCATGACCTCGCGATACCGGTGTGATGCTCCACCAACTGAGCTATGAAGCCACTGACGTTGGGAGCAGGTCAATTATGGGTTCATAAATTCCCGTGAAAAAAATGAGTGTGAATGATACATGAAATAAATCATATATGAACTGCGGAAATGCAATGAAATATAATTTATTGCATATATCATTCACACTTTGGAGTGTTTTCCACTAGCCTCTTCAATGTAGTTATAACTACCTCAAGAGATCTGAAATCTCGAGTTTTTTCTTTGGCTCATAGACTTAACAAACCACCCTGTCTCAAATCAACAACCATCCCCCCCCCCCCCCGCCCCCTCCGCCCTTAATGAATCTCACTATGTAAAGTAACACATTCGAACTGGTCAGTTGTGATGTGGAATGTTGGATTTTGAGAATGTTAATTTGGGGGTTAACAGACATGTAATAGTACATTTTCTTTGATTTTTCTTTCATTTTAGGATCTTTGGAGGATGAAAAGTCGCCTGGTGCAAGGCAGTGAGGGCACCCTTTGACGTGCTAGTGACAAGTGAAACATAACTGTTACCTTGGTTTTGTCCTGTTTTTTGTTTGTTTGTTTGGCGAGATCTCTGAGAACATGACTCATAACAGCACTTAACACTATTTGATGAAAACCTGTGAAAACCTGTGAAAAAACTTGGGATGTCGAGGTACCCTGTGAAAAAGGCTGTGAATTTTGCAAGGGCCAAAATTTGCAAAAATATTCAAGTTTTAGGACCCTGTGAAACCAAAAACCCATGAAAAATGAACAAATGAAAAAACCTGTGAAAAAAACTGCGAAAACATTTGCTGAAACCAACATGTGAAAAAACCTGAGGAAAACCATGTGAAAATATAAACAAGTTTAACTCCATGATGTGTGCATGGATTTGATAGTTGTACTCGACACGGAGAGATTCTTTAAAAAAACTGCACTGTTTGATACTGATCGATGACCACTGATTAATACCATAAGTCAGTCACTTGAAATTTCGTTAAATTACAATGCAAGTTAAAATTGGTGCTTCCTATTACTGTACAAAGGTATTTTTGCGTGGTTTATGACCTTTCTGAATAAAAATTGCGATTTCCTCTACACTCAATTATTCAGTGTTTTCGTCCTTTCAGCATAGCTACAGAAACGAGTAAATACTGACAAAACTAGACCATTATTGTTTGGCTTCCACTTATGCAAAGCGTTCTTTTTTAGCTTGTTAAAAGGATGCGGAAATACGGTAGCGTGAAATGCCCCTTTAAAAATGGTGAAGTCGAATTTCCCATAACTGGACTCCATACTCCATTGGGGCACGTTCAAGTCTTTTGCTTGGAAGAGGTGTCTGTTTTTGGCTAGTATTTTTTTCAATAATTAACTCTGGTATTCGACTTTGACCATATCTGACTGCCCAGGTTTGCGATTGCCCTCAGTCAGATGGTGAAGACAAGTGCCGGGGAATGCTCTACTGTATTCAGTTTTGTCAGTCCTTATTTTCTATGATTCAAACCAGAATCATTCATGCATTGTTTGTCAAGCACCTTGCTGACTTGCGGAGAGTAGGTTGCAATGTACTGGTGTTACAAAAATGGGCACAATAACTTTTTTTTTACATCTGTTTATCTAGTCCTTTATGATGTGGTTGAGTGGCAAAAATACTTCATTACAATCTCAGCCACACCATAAATTGTCAAGTTAACAGATATTGGGAAGGGAAACAGGACCGAGAAATTTCCGCCTCTGCTCTGAAAAATATGTAATCTTTGGACAAATTTATTAAAGGGGCATAATGATTATAATTGAGCGGTAATTTTCAAATATATTATGATCAATTCGATCCATTTTTGTTTGTTTGTCTGCTTGTTTTTTTCTTTGCTTTCTTTTACCTTGCTTTTGTTGTTTTTTTTTACCGAAGTTCGGCGAGATTTGGGATTCTAAACATCGAAAACGTAAAACGTGTGACAAGTTACAGGCTGGGGTATGAAGCGATCAGATATGAGAACTGAAGGATGAATCAAGGAAGGTATATTCAGTTGAAGAGACACGTAATACTTGCAACCTGTTAGGCTATATCGGTTTCCAGTTTATTACAATATCTCACTTAAAATCAGCGTTAACTCAAAATATAATTCCATTTGGTAGTTCTAAGTCTAATCCGTTTTTAGGAATACACTTGAGGACTTAATTAAAATCTTTTCATCATTAGCGGACATCCATGCATGGAAACGATCTCTACTTCTTTGCCGAATCTACAAGAAAAAAAAATTGAAAGAAACAGAAATTATTAGCGGAAAGTGAACGGCTTTGATATGGGTTGTTTTATCACAAATACCCACAAAGACATGCACAAAAAAGAGAAATTATTAAAGGATGTAAACGGCGTTGATATGCGTTGTTTGACCACATTCAAATACCCACAAAGTTATGCACGTTTTCTGTTCGGCCTAATGATTTAAGTCATTTAACAACAGAACGCAGTTAAAGTTACTGACGCACTTTTATAATCTACCACTCGGCCTTCAATGACAAGACTTTCAGAAGTCAGAGTTTTTGGTGAGGCGGAAGCGTTTCAGTATTGCTAAATCGACCATGAAAAATCGAGCCGTAACAATTTCCAATTACCGCAACTAGAAAATGTTCCTTTGTTGATTATAATTATAAATTGAAGGAAGTGGAAATTTGAAATCATATATCCAAATATTTTCCACAGAAGTGATTTTATGAGTTTAACTGTCTCCCTTGGCTTGTGCTCAAGACGAAAGGAAATTAACCCAATCAGGCTTGAAGAAATTTTTTCCACTAAATATCGATACGAGTCGAAATTACGCCCTGCAATCAGTAAACGAGACCGTTTTAAACGCGATTGTTTTAAAAGTTTTTCTTTAAAATAGCTCAGTAGAGTCACCTACCTGGTACCCGATTTATAGTTGATTACCGTATAAAATGGTTATCGAAAACGGCTCGTGAAATTCAAGCGATTTCATGATGATGTTAGTAGGGGTGAATTTAGCTCATCGGTAAACTCACCCGGGGCGGGGTTCTCCAACAGACTTTCAACCTTTTGGTCGGCTTCTGGTACGCTCAGGTCACGCATGTTGGCCAATTCAGCTTCGTCCATCTCCGTGGCTTCCTTACCGCGCCACTGAGCTTGAGAGGCCACAACGAAGGCCAGGAGACAAAACACAACGAATATCTTCATTCTCTTCTCACAGAATCAGTTCCTCGACCCGTCAATGCTGCTTGTGATGAAATAAGCTCTTTTTCTTTGCTTTTATACCCAATACTGCAAATTAAATTATATTCGTGATTAAAAAAACGTTAGTCAACACTGGTTTATTTGATTTTAAAATTGCTCTTTATTGAGTTCGTCAATCAGCGATATGCCATTTGGACAGGTTTGTTTGCTTATGAACTGGCCGTTAATATATCAGATTTGTACAGCTGAAACCGTGGCTTGTTTCATCAAGATTGAGAGTGACCTTTCTGATTCAAGTTCTGACTAATTCATTAACATTAAGAGCATTCTTTTTCATCAGTTCATGTTGATTTTGCACCATCAAAGCACGATAACAGATATCCTGGAATACTCGCAAATTTCGAAAAAAGACTGATCAATCAACCATCATTGCTTCAATCGTGCTTTGTAGTTCAATTTTAAGTTTTTGTTTATGGTTTGGTAATTATTGTTCTTACGAAAAATAAATAAGTTCCACCTGTTCTTACCTCTTATGTCCAAATTGTTTGTTTTAATAAAAAAAATACATCGTTTTAAAGCTAAATGAGGCAAACGTAAATTCAACAGATTATCTCTCAAACAAAGCTAAAATATGCGAAAAGCTGATTGCGCAGTTAAGGGCGTTTATATAGTAAAAAGAGTGTCAAAGCTCAAACGTTCGGCCGAACTGCTCAATATTCGTTAAATTTACGGATTCGTCTTCTACGAACGGTATTTATTTAATAAACTGAGAGCAAAGCTCTCAGAGCTTATCAGCGGTTAGATTACGTTAAATGATTTAACTCTGACATTTTATTTTTTTTCTCGGCCGGTTTGTTTGATATAGCTTGTATCAGATTTATTAAACGGATCTTGTCAACATTGAGCTAACAAAGCGGGCGGAAAAAAGAGCGATCAATTGAGATAAAATGTCTTCTTTATTACAGTCTCATTCTGTGCTTGAAACGGAGAAACGTTAGTTGACTTCGTTTAACTGAAATAAACGTAGGAAACAAAAAGAGGAGGTAAATCGTGATATTAACATTCCAGATTCTCAAATCTTAAAGTCCTTATAACGCCGGCTAAATTCAGTCTCCTAGCTTCTAATATGAATATATTATCAACCACAAAGGCCATAGAAACAAAGAGGTCGGTCGCCACTGATTGATTGGTGATATAACTTCTCGAAAACCAGGAGGGAGGGGGCGACTCTATTGTTCTTTGATAGCCTATCTTGACCGACTCCTCGCTGCCACAGTGACATCACATAGCAACGGATGAGCGCCTCCGCTTGGCTTGTGCGGCCGGCATGTGCAGATTAGCGTGAGGACGCCATAGAAGTAAGGACAACAGGGATTAAGAAAGACAAAATACTAGGGCTAATATCAATTTTGTTCGCTAATTGATCGTAAGTCTGTACGCTTTGTTGTTGTTTTTAGCTGTTTGTTCAAACTCGTGTATTTTTTGTGCGTGTAATTTTGTATTCTTGTGTTTGTGTTGCGGGTTTCGTAGCGGGAGCGCCATCTTGCCTTCGGTACCACCGAAGTCAACGTAAAACATTTGGATTTTTCTTTAAAAGTACGTAACCATCAGCCTCCATAAAAGGAGGTTCCATACACTGATCATTTACGTTTATATTTTTTGTTATTCTGTGTCGATTGATTCAGCCGTTCTTCATATCAATCCGTTTGAGTTGAGGGTGTTGATTACCCCACAAATTTTCTGTGCGGTTTGAACGATTGTTGGCGATCCTTGACCTCTTCTGTTTGCAGTTTTCAAGCCTTTGCTTGGGACTATTAACTTTTTGTCTTATCTTCTTTGTTTTGTTGTTGTTTTGGTAGTATTTGTACGCTGTTAATGTGCATTTTATTACGTTTAATCTTGAAGCAGTCTTCAGTGAAGTTTTGTGTTGCAGTGAGTTTGCTCTTTGTTGCAATTGTTGGGTTGGCTTCAATACCGGTGTTGCTGTGAGTGCGAGGTTTGATTGTTGGCTTATGTTGTGGAGTTTTGTATTTTGCTCCTTGCCGCAATTGTTGGGTTGGCTTACCGTGTTGCTGTAAGTGTTCGTTGACAAATTGCAGTAGGCACCCAGGAATTATCTGGGTTTGGTATTATTTGGTTTTGTCATTAATTTGGTGTATGTACCCTGTGCTGTCGTTGCATTTTGTTGAATTGTACGGTTAGATACCATAACACTTATTTTACTGAATAATATAAGACTTACTCTGTAATTATAACTAAGAAATAAATACAAAAACAATTAGAATATAATAAGAATAAGAATAGAAACAATAAGAAAATAATAATTAGAAACAAGAGTTACAAAGTAGTGTAGTCAAAGATATCAGTTAGTTGTTATATAATAATTATTATATAACTGCATAAAACAAACCAACAAAGGATGTTGAATAAAAATATTGTACCACTTTTATTTTTGGTCACAGCAATTTTGTTTTATGATTTAGTGTTTGAGCTTACTTGGCTTGTTCCTGAACAATGCCACTACATTATGCACGGTGTAATAACAGTGCTGCATTGCCATGTTATAATGACAGCTCTTTATCGATCCTTTCCAAAGTTTACAAGGCTGCCCTATAGCCTTTATATCACTTCTGGTGACTATCATATTCCAACTAAAAAAACACCACTCCAGTACAGTGTGGCTGGTGTTCTACAAACACATGGTTTCAAATTTGGGTGTAGTTGAATGGTTACTGTTATTGTTATTAAGCTTCTTTTTTGTGAAGTTTAGATTAAGGCAATTCCATCATCATACCATCCTTGCAAATTTATTTTATTCAACATTTACTATTACATGTACTGTATGTGTATTGTGATCACAATTTTTGTCCAAATGAACTGGGAAATGATGTGCAGAACATGTTCAAAGCAAATTGTCAAGTACAACCAAAGACACAATTACATATTGGAAATCATACTGTGCCCTGCAGTTGTTCTTCTGAGGTTGTTTTTGTCCCCACCCGAACCACTTTACAAAACTTGTTTACCTGTCAAGCCACAATCAAAATTCTCCCTTGTGCAATATTTTTGGAGTCTAGCATCAAAAGTTTTTCTTTCCACTGTTATGACAACATGTCTTTTCCTTTATTACAGCATTTTGTTAAACCTTGGTACTACTCAAACTCTGTTGGCGATGTCCAAACATTCTGTTACCATGTACTCAGCAGGCATTTTACTCATTGTAATGGCAGTTGGTGAAAACTTTGATGCTACCTCCAATGATTCCACAGGCATTCCCCTGTTCTACCCAGTTATCTACCTTTTACTTGGTCTGATGTTGGCTTATTCTTGTGTCAAAATGGTTGAATTTCACCACCCTGGTTTTCTCTTTAGTATGGTCCTCAGGTCTAAAAGATTTGTTACATCTATTTTGGTTATAGATGTAACAGGAAAGTCACACTCCTTTACCTTTGCACCATAACTATGCAACTGTTTTGGAGTTGTGATCACAAGTTAATTCCAAATTTAACTTTAGTTAACAAGTGATTTAAACTGGCTATCAAACTGTGGCAAACCTTTGCACAATTTTGTGCCATTAAAGGAAATAACAGGTGGTAATCGTGAATGGACATTTAACTGGAGGTGTAAAGTGTTGCCTAAAGGGCTGTGAAAATGAGGCAGGATCCCATAAATCTGACAGCATGATTGGGAGGTATGAAATGAAATGTAGCCCTCAAGAACTGTGTTAACATGGAAAACAACACAAATCTAAGGGTGTGTGATAAACACTATGCAAGTTTAACATCCAGGGCCCAGTTGCTCGAAGCATGGTTAGCACTAACCAGGGTTAAAAACCATGACAACCTATAGGTTTTAATACATCTTAACCAATGGTTAGCGCTAACCATGCTTTGAGCAACTGAGCACAGAGTGATGAGCCTGCTAAAGGTAAAAGTTCCTCAAAATCTCGAAGTGATGCCCAGCTTGACATTCTAAAGGTAAGTCCTTGCATTGTGACATGTTCACGGTGCAAAAATGAGGTATGCCTTACAAGCAACCTTCCCTGCCAAAAAACATAACATAAGTGTATTTAAAAACCATTTTTTTTTTTTTTTTTTTTTTTTTTTTTTTGTGGCATGTAACTTTTTGGATGAACAGAATGGTAATAAAACTGATTTTATGGTTCTGTTTCCATGGACAATAACATTTTCAAATTCAAAAAACAACCAATGACAGTCTGAAGGTTGTTCTCTATCAACCAAATATAACAAATGGTGTTGGTATACCAAACTTCTTTTTCCTTCCTTCGAAATTATCTATTGCAAGTGATGACATCTGTCATTTTACAGTACAAATCCTGGGGAACAGGGCGAATTGTGGGGAACTCCCACACATCATCTTTGAGCCAAATATTTTCAAATCTGCTCTTGATGTGATACTGAAAACAACTGATGACTTACATGTTTCACTTTGTCCTGGTATCAATGATTCAACACTGATTAATACTGGTATTGCTGAAAGTAAGAAAAAAAACTTTGTAATACCAAGTTGACTCACAAGGGTCATTGCAAAAACACCCTTCTCCTGACACTTTGCAATCCAAAACAGCTCATGATTTCTTGTGCTGAACTCATATAATCAAAGAAATTGTTGAAAAACACAAAACGCTGCTTTCACTTACTGACAATAAGACCAAACTGGTGAACATCAAAGCTATTCTTCAGCACCACAACATCTCCATACCACCAAACATGAAAATAGCTGACTTAAAGGAAGTTTTACTGCAGCAAGTGTAATCCAACCCCAACTGTACCTATAACATTTGTATCTGATTGCAGCATAGAGAACTACTACTTTAGACGATATCATTTACAAGTTAAGGTAAAGGCTCGAAAATAAAAAAAAAATGTAGTAGCAAAAGGAGAACACTTACCAAAATCTGCTGGTATAACATACGCCTGTTTTATACGTTCGCCCGTTCTCAGATCTTTGAAGAGATTGATATGGCGAACCATATGAGATGAAGATCTGAAACTCCACGCACACAAATCCTAATATATCCTTTGCTGAACCTCCTATTCTTGAGCCTACAGGACCTTTCCTTACGGCGCATTGGCCCTCGAAAGTTCCACCGGCTTGTAAGATTATTCGACAAATGTGAATGACGACAGAAACGTTTCGTTAAAATTCATCCAACTTTTTAGAGTTTTGGTCGACAAATAAGCCAAATAAAGGAGTTAGATAACATATAAAAACTCATTATTGGCAAACGTAAGCAGGTTGAGCGTGATTTCCATGGAAAAATCTTCATTTTTAACAGCGCCTTCTTCGAATTTAGAATATCATCCAACCGAAACGTGACGTCACACTGGGCGCGAAATTCCGGAATTTTCGTTTCAGAGGTAAATGGAACGGTAATTTCCAAAAAGTTCATCTCGTAAATTTTGGTCAACCTCTCGACGTTGTCCATTTTCCCGAAATATCGGAATTTCCATTTGACACTTCATTTCAGTGAGGCGCTCGGCTCCCCCAGTTTTCTTTGCTGTCAGATGTCGAAGGCAAGATGGCGGAATCTGCGTTTGCCAATGGGACGAGACCGGTTTACTGAAGTGGAAAAAACCGTTCCATTTGACACCTGAGTATTTCGGAAATTCAAACCGAAATTTTTGCCCAAATGGATCGCGCCCACTGGCAATGAGGAGTGAGCCACCGATTTCCTTGGAGACGCCCCCTCCCTGCTGTCGAAAACTATGGGCGGCCGTCACCACCAAAAATACAAACACTGCAAACAATTTAACGAGAACTAAAATGGTGTAACTATCCTTTTTAAGATGGTATGGAAAATTTATAAATGATGAAGTTAAAATGAAACTGGACAGGTTGTCTGTAGTTCAGTGGAATAGTCAACGGACAAATGGTTTAGACAGCGTTAAAACTGCCTTCTCCCCGATGACAAAACGGTACAGCAGAAGCACAAACGATCTAACCTAAAGGTAAATAATTCAGTTTTCCTTTGTAGAACGGCACAGACTAAGCTGAATTGGACAAAGGAGAGAAAAAGTGTTAGCGTATGCGAATTGGTTTAGCCTTACATCAAGTAGATTAGCGTATGGTGAATCGGTTTAGCTTTACATCAAATGGTTTAGCGTATGGTGAATTGGTTTAGCCTTACATCAAATGGTTTAGCGTATGATGAATCGGTTTAGCCTTACATCAAATGGTTTAGCGTATGGTGAATTGGTTTAGCCTTACATCAAATGGTTTAGCGTATGGTGAATCGGTTTAGTCTTACATCAAATGGTTTAGCGTAGAGTGAATCGGTTTAGCTTTACATCAAATGGTTTAGCATATGGTGAGTCGGTTTAGCCTTACGTCAAATGGTTTAGCGTATGATGAATTGGTTTCACTTTACATGAAATGGTTTAGTGTATCTTGAATTGGTTTAGCCTTACATCAAATGGTTCAGCGAATCGTGAATTGATTTAGCTTAGCATCAAATGGCTTAGCGTATGGTGAATCAGTTTAGCCTAGCATCAAATGGTTTAGTGTATGGTGAATCGGTTTAGCCTTACATCAAATGGTTCAGCGAATCGTGAATTTGTTTAGCCTTACATCAAATGGTTTAGCGTATTGTGAATTGGTTTCGCCTTACATCAAATGGTTTAGCGTATGTTGAATTGGTTTAACTTTACATGAAATGGTTTAGGGTATCTTGAATTGGTTTAGCCCTAGTACAAATGTTGACATTGAACGGTCCGGATTATCCTAATTTTTGAAGACATGGCGAACTCGTGTTTCAGCCAATGAGAATCCATGTTAGAATATGTGAGTCACGTGTCGTAACATAGTCGTAAACAAACCCACACTTTTCAAAATGGAGGACCAGTGGATGATAGTTAAAGGTTTGAGCGGGCTTTTCCACGCTTCGTTATGTTTTCCTTTCGAACGAGAAATGACGGGAGAAACGAGGAACGGTATAGAGTTATGACTAGGGCAGTGAATTTGTGACCGGACCGGACAATAGCTTGAAGGCTCCCGAAATACGCCCACGATCATCAGAAGCAATCAACGTAACGTCTGAGCTTAAGCTTATAAGATTAATAGTGAAAAATTTCTTAAAGTCGTGAGCAATTGCATTATGTCTTCGCCTCGGTTATTTTCGTCCTTACCTTTCTTGGATTTGCTGCGCCTCGCGAGTCCACAACATTTTTTTATCGTTGTTGATAGGAGTACATATAATGCTAAACGACACGCGATTTGTTAAGCTAACCGCTTTATGGATATGAGATTAAACAAGTCAAATTATCTTAAGAAATTTAATGTTTGCTCATATCTTTCCAGTCCGTCTCCTTGTCAATGAATCTGTAAGGAATTGTACATATTTAGAAAGGAACTGGTCAGTTGAAAATAAATAAAAATGACTATAAATTGTATGATAAATTGTCTTGTTATTTTAATTATGGTTACATGCATGTAATTTTTGTAGAGTTGACTTATGAGCAAAACGTTTTAATTCTCGGGGCTTATATGTTTTCATGTTCCACAGATGTTTCATATAGAGTAGAGTTATATTAATTCTGAATAAAATTAACTGCCAATGCTCGCTTTGAATATCAGCCCTTTTTTTTTTAAGCCGCGGCTACACGAGCGATTTTTTGCTCGCGCCGGTGATGCGATTTTTTCAAATTTTGTCGCGTCGCCAGCCCGCCCAGGGTAGCTACACGAGTGACAAAATGAAGGGCGCGAGCTACACGGCCAACAATCTGTGCGATTTTGTCGCGAAAGTTTCGACTCTGGCGACTTTTTCTCTTGCGAATTTTTTCTGCTTTCGCATCACCTGTGCGAGGGTGGCTACACTTGCGATTTTCATCGCGCTGGCGACGCAACAAGCAAAAAATCGCTCGTGTAGCCGCGGCTTTACAAGCACAATTTCAGTTTTTCATACAGGCCTGTTTCAATATAATGATGTTAACCCATTCTGTGGCAAGATTGATAAACAATTACCAGATTAAAATTAAACCTCTCTTAACAACCATGCAACCAGAGGGATCAGTAACGGTTGCGTTGATTTGACAGGAAACATGGCAATTGGTTGTTCAGAAGAAGTGATTGCATTTTTTGTTAATCAAATGGCAAGACTGAAGTTGTGTTGATTCTTTTAAAAGTTCATTTCTGATTTTCTGGACACTTGAAGCCCTTTTTAAGGGATGCATAGTGCAAAGCCCTTTTTTCTGAAATTAGCTTTATGTATCATGTTTACACAGCATTAAACAATGCATGGTATAGTCAGCAGGATTCATAAACCACAAACATGTGACCCAGTTGCATCAAGAAGTAACATTGAAATACAGCCTTTAAAAAAATGACCATGAAGACAATGTATTTTAATCATTTTATCTGGACATTTTTCTTGGCTGATTAAAGGGCCTGAAATAAAACAAAAACAAGACAGCATCAACTATAACTGTATTGAATGTGCTGAATCAAGAGAGAATGAGGTAAGAGAACAGATCCCCATACATGGGCCTCTTGCAATGATAGTTTTTTAAAATCTATTTTTAGCTTATGGTTCAGCCGCGCAGCTATTTTTAGCGAGGCACTTGATTGGCCAGTTGTAATGACGTAGTGAAATTTCTAATATCCGCGGCTCGAGCAGTTTCTGAAAAAATGGCCTCCCTAGTAGAGAGATTACTTTCGTCCCTGAATCTCAAAACATCTGGATCGCCGCAAAACACTTCTTTTTCAGTAGATAACATGCTCATCCAGGTCGTTTTTGACAGCAGGTCATCAAATGGAATCCTGACTTCTGATTGGTTCATGGCAAAATTTAATGAGATGCAAAGGGCTCTGATTGGTGAATGGAAAAAAGTCTACAGTTGTCTACAGTTTTTACCATCTAAAAATAGAAACACAATTTATTCATAAAACGGTCTACCAGAGGAAAACGGAGGTTATGAGAGGGTCGACAACCAATCGATACAAATCGATAATCCAAGATGGCGACAATCACAATAGGATGACGTCACTCGAAAAAAAAAAATCAAGGGAAACGGAGAGGTATGATTGGTGGATTCAAATGACGCAAGCGTAAGTAAAAAAAGTAAAATGAATTTATTTAAAAACGAAGACAGTACAACCACCGAAGGTGACCGTCCGACGACTATTTACACAAATCTCTCTCTCTCGACTGTCCGAGATCTATCTATTTACAAGAGTTCGGTTCCCGACGCGGCCGCATCACGCGTCGCGGGAACGAGTTCAGTTCAGTTCAGTTCAGTTCAGTTCAGTTCCTGGGGCCGAAACCTGACGCGGCCGCATCACGCGTCGGCGACGAATGTTCGCGGCACGAAGGATGGTGAGTCCGGTAAAAAAAAGAAAACGGTATGAGGATCGTCCTCGTCTTCGAAGAACTCAGAGGCGCTACAGCACCTCCTCCTCGGACTCACTCTTCATCCGCGTCGGAATCCAACAGGGACAGGAGAAGGACAACGATTCAAGGACAAGCCCGGGGCTTTTCAGCCCCACCATTACATCTTATGGAAGTCAATAAGCAGCTCTTATGTTGTTGTTTTGATTACATGATTTTATTGGTTGATTACCTTGTTACACCCCCAGTTTTAACTTTGCACGCATAATGTTGTTAACAATACTCTCAGTCCAGGTCTTCTTGCCCGGTAACTTCTTGATCCTAGCGACAACAGAGACGCCGAACGCGTGTTGGGAAAGTACTTGACGTCATGCGTCATGCGTCACGCGTTCGGAGAAGGGATACCCCATCTTCACGATAAAACGTGACTTGCCAGTCCATGGTTCTCGAAGTCAGGGAAAGTACACGCGTGTTGGGAAAGTACTTGACGTCATGCGTCATGCGTCACGCGTTCGGAGAAGGGATACCCCATCTTCACGAGAAAACGTGACTTGCCAGTCCATGGTTCTAGAAGTCAGGGAAAGTACACGCGTATTGGGAAAGTACTTGACGTCATGGGTCAAGTGTAGGAAAGGGAGCGCGTTGTGGCTCTCTGTATCTCATTTGTTGCTTCTGTGCGTTAACCATGGACAACTATTTCAATCAAGACCCTACGACCGATAACATGAATGACCTGATGGACATCATGGAAACCGGTTCGTTCTTTTTCTCTTTCCTTTTTTCTCCAGTGTTTTCAATTAATCCATTGCTTTCCCCCTAGATCAAACGGGAGGATTATTCGAATTCCACCTTGTGCCCACGGTCCCGCGTCGAAGCTGGCGAAAATGTACGCGCGTGCTGGGAAAATTGACGGGAGCGGAGAATCACTCAGGCGGTTGAGGGATCTGGTGAGGGACAAGGTGAGGTGTATTTGAAAATTTTCAAAATATTTTCAAGTGTTGAATCAAAATATTGGCTACTAATTTACGCATGCAGGAATGCTGCATTCGATTTGTAAAAACACTCTCCGGGGCATAACAATAAACGTTGGCTTTGGCGGGTTTGTTTTGCTGTTTTATTCCTCTTGCTACTAAAATTCGCCTGTCACAAAATCTTTTTCAATTGATTTGGTTAGTGTAGAGTCGAGATTGTTTAAAAATATTGGCTTCTAATTACGCATGCAGGAATATTGTATTCGAACTTGTCAAAACACTCCCCGGGGGCAGAGCAATAAACGTTAGCTTTGGCGGGTTTGTTTTGCTTTTATGTGGTTTTTGTCTACTAAAATTAGCCTGTCACAAGGTCATGTTCAATGCTTTGGTGATTGTTTTCTCTCTTAAAATATTGGCTACTAATCAGGGGCACCCAACGAGCCAAATCAACCAAAAGCTGTAGAAAGGCATGTTTGAATACCTTATGGTGTTTGAAGGCTGTTTAAAGTGATGTTTTCATAGGCTAGAAGAAGTTCTTCTGTTCGGATTCTCTAGCTGAAAGTTTAATTGCCCGAAAATGTTAGGAAACAAAATCTTCCTTTGAGAAAATTCAAGTTGAAATGAACTTTCCACAAGCTTTCTAGGGAACTATTTTCTTTCCGAAAATGCTAGCTGACGTTTTTGACTGCCAAAAACGGCAATTACGACCTTCCCGAAAATCTTAGGGGCTAGATTTCCTTATTGCGAATCTCTTAGGCCACGTTTTAGTTACGAAAATCCGAGTGCACTCTTTAATCGACGCCGAAAGCCCCAGGCGAATTACCCTCCACCGAACAGATATATTCCGAAACTTGTCGTTGGGTGCCCCTGACTAATTACGCATCAACATGAACGTTTGCCATTTTTATTCTTTGTTTGCTTGTTTGCTTTGCTTGTTTGCTTGTTTATTAATTCAAAGCACGATGTATTTGCTAGTGTCTGTTGGTGATTTGTAAAACAAATTTGAATACATTGCACACAACGCGCGCGCGCGTTTTCCGCACTTTTCCACCCACTGTGTGAGTTTATATTTGCAGTGTGAGTGATTATTTTAAGCTGGCAGCAACCACTTACAATATCTGACTGACTGACGAACTGATTGACATATCGGACGAGTCGAGACAGGGAAAATAGTAAGACCGGTCCCAGAGCTTTGTCTCTGGTGGGACGCCTTGACGTCCTTGCCAGGTTTCTTCGGCAAATCCTACTTTTGCGGCCATTGCTTCCAGCCCTACAACAATCAAGACCAGCACCTTTGCCGACAGAACGTTAACAAGTGTCGTTGCTGCCGGCAGGAAGGGTGCCGGGACCACGTCGAGGCCATCTCCGCCCGTCGCGATGCTCGTCCCCGTCACGAATGCCCTGACTGCCACCGGTGGTTCTTTGGCGCTGCTTGTCTGGCCAATCACAGTACCCTCACTGGCACCGGCCAACCCGTCTCCGACCAGGCCTTGTCCGTCTGTCAGACGTACCGTAAGTGCCCCCGTTGTTTTCGGTTGTGCCGCGGTGCCAAAGCCTGGAACGATCACAAGTGCGGGTACGACAAATGCCGGTGCTGCAACGAGTACGTCTCCATGGCGACCCACCAGTGTTTCGTCCAGGTCGAAGAATCGCCCGCCGCCCGTCGCCGACGCTTGGTCCGTCAGCGACTCCTACACCGCCGCCGACGAGCGGGCGCTGCTGCTGCTGATGCTGCTGCTGATGCTACCGCCGAGGCCACCACCACCATCACCACTGCCGCTGCCACCGTCACTGCTGAGGACGAGATGCCAGAGGAGGAGGAGGAGGAGATCGAACCCGCCGATGCCCATGCCAATGATGACGACGACGATACCTCGCCACCGCGTGCGCCCCTCCACGTGTTCTTCGACATCGAGAGCATGTTGGGGGAAGGCAACGTCCACGTCCCCATTCTCTTAGCCGCCTCTCACGAAGAGACCAACTGCATCGAGGTCTTTAAGGGAGAGGAGGACTGCGTGGACGCTTTCTTGGACTGGTTGGACCAGTTGGCCGAAGAGCTGCACAGACGTCTCGTGGTCCTGGCACACAACTTCAAGGGGTACGACGGCTATGCAATCGTCAAGGGCTACCACCGTCGCTGTCAACACTTCGAACAGCTCCGCAACGGTGGCAAGATCCTGCAGTTGATGGTCGGCGACACCATCCGGTTCGTCGACTCCCTCTCCTTCCTCCCCATGCCCTTGGACAAGTTCCCCACCACCTTCGAATTGACGGAACTAGCCAAGGGGCATTTTCCTCACAAGTTCAATCGCCCGGAAAACCAGCTGTACGTGGGAGCATTGCCCGACCTCCATTTCTACATGCCGGAGACCCTGGGAGAGAAGAAGCGTCGGGAGTTGGAAAGATGGCACGCCGAGCGTCGAGCCGAGGGGTACGTGTTCGATTTTCAAAAGGATCTGGAGACCTATTGCAAGTCGGACGTGCAATTGCTGAAAGAGGGGTGTCTGTCCTTCAAGGCCAGCTTCGAGGCCAAGACCGGCTTTTCACCCTTCGATCAGCCCACCATCGCTTCGGCCTGCAATCGGGATCTCCGCATGAACCGGATGCAGGCCAAAACCATCGCCTCCGAACCCCTCCACGGATGGCGGCGTACCAACCGACACTCGCACGCCGCCATGACTTGGCTGCATCATGTAGAACACGGATTGCGGAACGCCGAGTGGGAGGCCCTGACGGACGAGGAGCGGGACGGTCACAATCTCATGGCCGTGTCCTACCCCGACTATAACGAGCAACACCATCCCCTGCACCGCCGTCGCCTCCAGCACGCCCGTCATCTCGGCGAATTCCGCGTGCCCGGTACGAACTACCTCGTCGATGGCTACGACCGTGACACCAACACCCTGTACGAATTTCACGGGTGTTTCTGGCACGGTTGTACCGCCTGTCATCCCGACCGACGTCACCAACCTCTGTCCAAACTGATGGACCGATCCTACGACGACGTGCGCCATGCCACCTACCATCGCACCGCCGACTTGCGCGCCAAGGGGTACACCGTAGTGGAGATGTGGGAGTGCGAATGGACCGCCCGCCAGCGCGACGATCCCGACATCCAAGCCTTTGTGGACGACTTGGCCTTGCAACCTCCTCTGGACCCTCGGGATGCTTTCAAGGGTGGCCGCACCAACGCCATCCGCCTCCACAAGGCCGTGGATCACGCGCGGGAGGAGACTATCCGGTACTACGACTACACGTCGTTATACCCGTTCGTCAACAAGCGCTGCAAGTACCCCATCGGTCATCCTGTCGTCTACTACGACCCACCCGGCACCGACCTCTCGGAGTTCTTTGGTCTGGCCAAAGTCACCGTCTTGCCACCGCGCGGTCTATTTCATCCCGTCCTGCCCTTCACCCACGATGACAAATTGACCTTTCCGTTATGTCGGACCTGCGCCATCGAACAAATGGATCGACCTCTGACGAAAAAGGTCTACACCTGCCACCACGCCGAACACGAGCGTTGTCTGACGGGCACCTGGTGCACCCCGGAGTTGGAAAAGGCCTTCGAGAAGGGATACGTCATCAAGACCATCCACGAGGCGTGGCATTTTACGGAGAGTAAGGTGGGCCTCTTCCGCGATTACATCAATACCTGGCTGAAGATCAAAACCGAAGCCAGCGGTTGGCCCCGGGGAGTGGTGACGGAGGAACAGAAACAAGCTTACATCCGCGACTTTCTTGCCAAGGAGGGTATCCAGTTGGAGTACGACAAGATCGTCTTCAACGAGGGTCTGCGCACCCTGGCCAAACTGATGCTCAACTCCATGTGGGGTAAGTTTGGTCAGCGGTTGGACCGGATGGAGGTGACGGAATTCACCGACCCTCAGGCCTTCACCAAATTCATGACCGATACCTCCTACGATGTCGGTTACGTCAGCGTCCTCGACGAACAGCGCGTAGAGGTGCATCATCGCACCCAGGCCCCACACATCCTCCCCGGTGTCAACCTTAACATCTTCGTGGCCGCTTTCACGACCTGCTGGGCGCGCTTGCGATTGTACGAAGCCCTCGAGAAGTTGAAGGATCGGGTCCTGTATTACGACACAGACTCGATCATCTTCACCCAATTACCGGGTCAAGACTCACCACCGCTCGGTCATTATCTCGGGGACTTCAAGGACGAATTGGACGAGGGCGATTACATCATCGACTTTTGTTCTGGCGGACCCAAAAACTATGGGTACAAGACCCTGAGCGGCAAGGAGTGCTGTAAGGTGCGCGGGTTCACCCTCAACACGGAAGGTAGTGCGCAACTCAACTACACCATCCTCAAACAAAACACCCTGGACGAGGTGCTGCACCCGCTGGCCGAACCGCGCATCACGCATGTACACCAGACCTACACGATCCACCGCGACGTCCGCCGCTACCAACTTTCCACGCGGCCCACCCATAAAGACTATCGCCTGGTTTACTCCAAGCGCGCCCTCGACCCCCACACCTTCATGACGTACCCCTTCGGTTACCGGGACGACGACGAGGTGGAACGCGATGCGGCCGTTCTGACCTACCTGATGGATTGCGACGAGGATGAAGAGTGAGTCCGAGTAAGAGGTGCTGTAGCGCCTCTGAGTTCTTCGAAGACGAGGACGATCCTCATATGGTTTTTTTTTTACCGGACTCACCGTCCTTCGTGCCGCGAACATTCGTCGCCGACGCGTGATGCGGCCGCATCGGGTTTCGGCCCAGGAACTGAACTGAACTGAACTGAACTCGTTCCCGCGACGCGTGATGCGGCTGCGTCGGGAACCGAACTCTTGTAAATAGATAGATCTCGTACAGTCGAGAGAGAGATTTGTGTAAATAGTCGTCGGACGGTCACCTTCGGTGGTTGTACTGTCTTCGTTTTTAAATAAATTCATTTTACTTTTTTTACTTCCGCTTGCGTCATTTGAATCCACCAATCATACCTCTCCGTTTGCCTTGATTTTTTTCGAGTGACGTCATCCCTATTGTGATTGTCACCATCTTGGATGAACGATTTGTATCGATTGGTTGTCGACCCTCTCATTCAAATTTGAATCCACCAATCATACCTCTCCGTTTCCCTTGATTTTTTTTCCGAGTGACGTCATCCTATTGTGATTGTCGCCATCTTGGATTATCGATTTGTATCGATTGGTTGTCGACCCTCTTATTCAAATTTGAATCCACCAATCATAACTCTCCGTTTTCCTCTGGTAGACCGTTTTATGAATAAATTGTGTTTCTATTTTTAGATGGTAAAAACTGTAGACAACTGTAGACGTTTTTCCATTCACCAATCAGAGCCCTTTGCATCTCATTAAATTTTGCCATAAACCAATCAGAAGTCAGGATTCCATTTGATGACCTGCTGTCAAAAACGACCTGGATGAGCATGTTATCTACTCTTTAGCGAGTATTGTAAGAAGTAAGGTATGATTGGATTCTGAATCTACAGGTTTCAAAACTCTAGAGGGTTATCTACTTTCACAAGGAATACGTGTGCAGAGGGCGAGGCTAAGAAGCTCTATCAAGAGAGTCGAACCTGTTGGTCGACGATTGCAAGCCATTAATCCCATTAGAAGACAAGTTTATAATGTCCGTTCCCCTCTTGCCCTATGGTACACGGACGGGAATCATAAACTAATACGGTACGTACTGCTTCATCTAAGTATTGGATTTCTTTTTTTGTGGCTCATTCTGCCTTGAAACAAGTATTTGCAACGAGATAACTTCCAGAGGTTTCAACGGAAGGCGGCTACCTAACAGTTAAGTGTGGCATTTCACTTAACCACAAAACACCCGTTTTGATGTTTTGTCGTGATTTGGGATGGCGAAGAGACAAAACGCTCTCGACAATTTGTCCAAAACAGAGTCGGAAAGCAGCGAGTCGGAACTGCGGGAGGCAATGAAGTTTAATTAATAGGCACGTGCGTGTGGGCCTGCGAGACTCCTGCAGTTTGTTTTGAGAATAAGCATTGTACTAGCTTGGCCAGTTAAACAGTTGTTTAAAATAAAATTTTCTCACGTGTTGCACTTCTCAGCAGTTCTAATCACCCCCCCCCCCCACCCCCTTAGAGACTCGTGCTGTCGGCCCTCACTTTCACAGCCGTTTACTTTGCTTTTCTAACCTCCGACTTCAAAGCTTATCGAAAGCTCGGAATTTTTTCAATGCTATTGACAGGGTGTGGCTCCGCTCTTTCTTCCCCTGCATTTTAATGATTTGTATTTTACCAACTGAAAGGGCACCTCGGCTTCCTTTACTGTTCTGTTTTAATTTGTATCCTAGGTGGCGATTTGTGGTTCATGGCTGCATAGATGGTTACAGTCGAACGGTAGTATACCTGAGGTGTAACACGGACAACACGTCAGCTACAGTTTTGAAACTATTTGAAGAAGCGGTATCCAAGTGGGGGTTACCTTCACTAGTGAGAGGCGATTGGTGTCGCAAATAGAGATGTAGCTCATTACATGCTTAATCACAACGCAAGAGGACCTGGCAGAGCAAGTTATATAGCGGAACGAAGTGTCCACAACGCCCGCATCGAACGACTCTGGAGAGATGTGTTTCAAACAGCACTTTCAGTATTTTTATCTGAAACCTGACATTGACAGAGATGAACAAATCTGTGTCGTACTCTAAATGTAGTTTAAGAGAAAGCATGCATGGCCAAAAGTTAGTTTTTTTTTGTGAGTAGCATTGGCATTCTTGGTTTGCAACCGCATGACAGGGCGGCCAAGTTGGGGGGCAAAACAGTAGAAACGTTTTGAAAGAATTTACTTAAAAATAGAATTTAGTTCCCAGCGGAGAGAAAGGCCATTGTTCTTGACCCCCAACATGGCTGACGTGACGTCCTTGCAAACCAGCAATTAAAAAAAAATAGCTAAAATAAAAAAAATAAAGTTGAAATCCGTAAATACTTAAGTACGTCTGGGAAGACTAGCACGTATGGTTCTTAGGTTCTTTTCTAGTCTTTGCCACCCGCATTGGTTTTGTGTATGTGTGTGTGCGTAGTGAAAATGGATTAAATTGAATTCGCAAAAAAAACATGGTGTTGGGTCATATAAGCATGCGGGAATTTTTAAGAACACGAGAGAAGTGCCTCGTGCTTCTCGAAACATCCCTCAATAATGCACTCGGCGCGCATTTTGTTACCTCAATAGGCGATTTGCATGATGGCGTCATTTTACCACAACTACCACAATTCATGTCGTTTTTCCTTTATTATTCATTAAACCACTGTGGGATTTTAAAAAACAATTGCCAGAATTAGCAAGACAAAAAAAGAAACTGAAGGATTCTGGTAGTTGTAGTAAAATGACGCCATCATGCAAATCGCCTATATTGCATGCGCTTGACGTAGCGCGCGTGCTGTATTGGAGATATAATGCACTGGATTTGATCAATGATAGCAAGCGTAACTCTTCAAACATTTTATAAAACGTTTTAAACGCACTTAACTTGGTAAACGTTGCCCAGCAAACAATTGAAACATGACGCAAATCTTTTTCAGGGCGATGTGTCGACGTATCGAGTAGACCCTTTGGGGACACTTCCGGAGGAAAGTGAAGGGGAAGGTGTTGTTGTCTCTCAGACCGTGTGTCCACTGGATTCCAATTCCCTATTAACTTTTAAAGAGAGAATGTCGGACGTTCGTGGCGAAGACAACTGGGACATTGCACCCTATCTTCATGCAGTAGACATCATTAATAAGCTTAAAACATAAGCAAGCAGTTAGCTTGCCGTTTCATCGTGTGGACTCAAAGCCGGTTTATTTGTATCATTTCATGTAATTTTTATTGATTTCTCTACTTCTGCCATTAATGGACTGCAACAGGTCACTTAAGTGTAAGAGGCAAACCGTAAACGTCAAGAACTGACCGCGTGACCAACAGGTTTCTTAAAATGGGTTGGACAATACGAGGGTCCATCCAGTAGCATATACACATTAATTAAATGTTACATTCAGAGTAAATAAAACGACTGCGGATAAAGCTTATTTAGGTGCGATTAAACATATCCAAAAAACGTGCTTGTGAAACCGTAGTCAAAAAATTTGTACACCTCTTCACGGTCATCAGGCACACAGGCGCCCACTGGCAAAGTTAACTTATTTATGCACTTGTTGCTTGTGGGAAAACATGTTTTACTGTACTTATCGAAGCAAATGTGAGGGTGTATGCTGTAGCCCAAGATAGGCTCTGTTTCCGTCGCTGTGACAAATCTCAGGTCACTGGCCCTCCTCTTCCAGCTGAAAAATAAAATTCATCATCGTCATCATCATCATCGTCGTCGTCGTCGTCGTGTTCGTCGTCGTGTTCGTCGTCGTCATCATCATCATCATCATCATCATCATCATCATCATCATCATCATCATTTTTTATTCAATTAGACTCAGTAAAAAAAAAATCTCCTGGATCAATGAACCAGGCTTAATAGTGTTAGACTTTTCGTCGAATTCTTGCTATTTTTGTGTAGCCGCACTGTACAAGAAGACCAGAGTGTTTCTGCCTCGAACTACGGGCTAATAGTTGCCTCCAAATATTATTTATTACTTAGATTTTTGTCGTTATTGTACTGTTTTGCCCTCTTGTACCGTGTTTGGCATTGTTTCCAAATTTTTATTTTTATCATTTAAATTTGCTACAGGTTTCGTACAAGCATTTACGGGCATGAATTAAAAAGGTGTGCGTAATTAGGCTGGATGCCCCAGTATTCGAAAAAACATTTATGTTCATTCCTTGGCACTTGGCCTGTTCAGGAAGGACTACTCGCCTACAACTCCTTGAGGTAATCCAAGAAGGTTCTGTAGGTTCTGTTTTCGGCAACTCGGATGTTGCTGCCTTCCTCCGAGAACCGCGGCTGTAACAGCTTTACTAGCTTTGAGTAGGTCAACGGAACCACTGCCGTTTTCCTCAAAAGATAGACGAGGCATGGTTTTTTTTTCTCGTGAGCTATAATAGCAAGAATATTACAAAAAAAAAATAATACAAATGTAAGGAGCCTGAATGGGAACGTCACATTTTCAATAACTAGCTCATTACTTACTGTTTCAGCCATTCATAAAACATTGGAAAACGCTCTATGAGAACAACCTTACCACCCCAACTGTGCGTGATTCTGATTAGTAGTCGGTAGTAAGACTAGATTGATAGTAGTCATCAATTATGACCATGTGACTGACTAAAGACCATTTGCAAATTATTTAACATTTTTTATAGAGATATCACCTGGTATAATCAAGGTGGCTCCCAATAGTTTTGACCCGCCCATTTTTGCATACCATTATAGCAAGCCCGACGGTGTGGCTAAAAAAACAAGAAAGTTTCTTGTATACCAATAAACCTTAATCAGTAAACAAAGTTTGATCCAAGTGGCGTCAAAATTCGTTGTCATGGTCATACAAAAAGATGTCAAAAATACCCCATTTTAGGTATTTGAGGATTACGAATTTAAATCTGTGAAGAGGGTTCAAAGCTACCATAAAGTTTATATAAAAAACGACACATTTCTGAATTCTAATACCAGTTACCGATTTTCGTTAATTGGCAAAATTGCTTCTTTTACTAATTAAACGCAGATATATAAAAATGAAAAATGATCGCCGCGTCGTTTTGAAGTTATTAGAAAAAATGGGTCTCTTTGACCTCTTTCGACATTTGCATAACAGCTACTGTTGATGTGGTAGCCGCTTAAATTTAACCAAAGATATATCACGACAGAAATTAAGAGCCACTTCAACGAGTAACGTTGATACATACGTTTTAAGACATACAGTGCAATAAACTTACCTCAACAAGGCCAAATTTTGCAAGCCCTGCCTGAAATTGTTTTTCAGCTTCATTAAAGCTGTATGTTTGTGGACCACACTAGCCTCTGCAATTGCTCTTCCTTCAAAAAGCAAGGCAAAGGCCCACCCTGCAGAATACTGAAACCTGTTGATATCAAAGGTTAACGTTATAGGTGCATCAGTCTTAACACTGAAAGTTACAATGTATTGAAAGATGTTTTTCAATACGGGAAAAAGATAAAACTTGGAAAAGACAGACTTTCTTGTGATTGTTTGGACGTTTTTGAGCTTAGTTAGGATAGTTTTCTCAAATCCGTGGCAAAATGACCCACCTACTGAATAGAATAGCTACATGATAATTTATTACGATGATAAGAAAAAAAGGTCGGAAAAGATCGGCAATATATTTAGCTTACCAAAAATAAGCCCTGCTCCGTAGTAATGATTCTCGTGTAATGACTTCAGATCTTCGAAAAGCTTATAATCATGGTTTGCTATTTCTTCGAACAGTCGATTCCTAATTTCTCTCATGGCACAACCCAAGAACTCTTTTCGGGGTCCCCCGTAGTCAACAGCCGACTCCCCAGTAAATGTAACTTCAAGCGGATAGCTCACATCATGTAGAGGTGGGTTTGTAAGCAGTTCAGCCGTTGCCTCGTCGAAAATATTGTATTCGTTAATGAAGATTTCAGATTTTTTCCTTCACAAGACTCATCTTCATTTTGGAGGTCCAGTTGTCTTCCCCGTAAGAATTTGCTAACGAACATTTTCAGAACGGTGACTGGATCATCGCAGTTGGCCCAACGTTTAACAGAAGTTGGAATAAAACAAAAGAAAGAAAGGGAAAACTAGGAAGTAAGAATTGTGTTTTAATTATATATCAGACAAAATATGTATCGTTCTGTTTTTTTTCTTTTCTTTAAAAATGCCATAGACATTACATTCAGGAGATGACATTGTTTCATTCTGAATAGTTTGATGCAGGCTTTGTTAGTTACTTTGCAGGTTTCTGCTAGCGCTGAAGATTTAAAATAACAGCTACACATTAAAAGTGCACTTTGAAAAAGATGAGGTAATGAATTGATTGAATCAGTGATTCACCTGATAACCTGACTGAACAGATACCTTCTGAACTGGAAAAACAAATGTGTATGCTTCCTTTAACCTTAATTCTTTGGCTAAAGCAAACCAGTCATGCTAATGATTTCGCCTTATAGTCCCTTATAACAACACACAAGGAATAGCTTTTGGCTTACGTTGCTTTGAGAGTGTCGTCGGTAGCCTGGCGTAAGTGCTGTTGATATGGAATGTCTGCAGGGTGAACTGGAACTCCCAGTCTATATTAAGAGGAATTGAGCTATTAATAAAATCCCCGTACTATCAAGTACTGATAAGGTGATATTGCTGTTTTCAACACAATGAACATAAGAAAATAAAATAAAATAAATAAAGCACTTTCTCTAATTACGCGTCAAAGAATTTTGCACACTGGTGTTCATTGTGATTTGGGACGTTGTAAAGTGTGAAGTCGTACTTACTCCTCAACTTGGTTTTCGGCAGTTTCTGCATTGCTTGAACCGTTGCTATAATAGTAAATATATATGAGAATGAATATATGAAAATCATATATTTAAACTGCGCATGAATGATTTAATTTGTGAAAGATCATCGCAGTTATGAACACTACTAGCGCTGAACCGGTATCGCAGAGGTCGTGGGTTCGAATCCCGTATAAACCTGAATTTTTTTCAGGCTTTATTTTCACAACTGCTTAAGTAGTGTTCATAACTGCGATGATCATTCACACATTAAATAGTAAATATAATAGTAAAGAAAGAAAGAAATAGATGAATAAATGAATGAATGAACAAACGAACAACCAATGGCATGCTTAATTCCCAAAGGTATTTTAAGGAACGTTTACGCTAATCCTGCCTTTTGCCCCACCCCTATGATAAACAGTTATAGAGCTTGGCGCGATGATTTAACTCGCGTAGATGCCTGTTGTATACCCTGTTTTCCTTTTTACACGGGAGAAAAAAAAAATGTGACCGTGAGAAGGTAATTTATTTCCGTTTCCTTTTTACTGCTTTTAGACTCCAGTTCATCCAGTCTGCGACCATGCATGATAAGCAATAAATCCGTCCAATTATCAAAGCTTGGTCTTTCCTACGGTTTTTTCTGCAAAACGAGCGTGGTGATCCCCCGATTTGTTTGCCATTCTGACTACAGTAAAAGTCTTATAAAAAAATATTTGAGTTGGCAAGGATATCCTCATTGAGACACTATAATTTTCTAAACGATATCAGTGATGCGGGAAGTTACATTTTAAAGGGGGGTGTTTCTCTAAATTCTTCATTGGCTGCTCCGGGTCCATTGCTAACGATCAGAATAAATGCCATTGTATCAATACTTTTTAAAAATTTCTGAAGTACAATAAGTTGCTAAGTAAAGAGATATTTCAATGAAGTTAAGACAAATATGAATAACCTTCTTATCTCTTAGTGTGCTCCAGAGAGCAATATCAGGAACTTACGTTTCAGTTGTGGTTTCATTCTTTCTATTGCTGGTAGCTACGTTACTATAGATACGAAAGTAAAATAAATTTGATTCGATCAGATGAATTTCTGGCCCACTTTTTCTCCCTGGAAGGGGTCGTAAAGAGTGGTTTGGACATAAGACAAGCGGCACATTAAAGATTTAACATTGGTCATTTTCCAGTTGCAGTTGTACGCTCCTGGTTATGGGCTCCTGGACTTACCTATTGTTTTCTTCTTGAGGTGAGTGCAGCATCGGTGGAGGATCATCTTGATCTTCATTCTAAAAGAAGAAAGCAACTTGTTTGCAGTCAATCTGACAAAATTTGAAGCATAACGAGAATGAGAGTAAATATTTAGTAAATAACGTAATTTACAATACTTTATTATTATTATTATTATTATTATTACAACAATTATATACAACTTAATGATTATCATCTAGCTTGTTGGAAAGTTGGATAGCTTGTAAATAGTTAACAATTTCATGCATGTATCCTTTATTTAATTCTTATTATTGTTATTATTCATTTAATTTTATCTCTTAGTTTTTATTTCAGTCTTGCGTTTTATACATGAGCCCTTGGCTCGGATACCGAGGGCAACCTCAATCCCACGCAATAACTTTAATAAATTGATTGATTGATTGATTATTAATACTTTAATTTAAGCCAACCATGCATTTCGTAATCCCTGTAGGGTGGCTGGCATATCTTTTCACCACGTGTTTTATCTGATGATGAAGGACAAAAACTACACTCACAAACAGAGGCTTATAAGTTGACTGATTTACGCATTATTATCAAGGCT
The DNA here is from genome assembly GCA_016490735.1 of Pachyseris speciosa. Taxonomy (NCBI): domain Eukaryota; kingdom Metazoa; phylum Cnidaria; class Anthozoa; order Scleractinia; family Pachyseridae; genus Pachyseris; species Pachyseris speciosa. Next base: position 224,344 of record JAEMWC010000011.1, read on the forward strand.
GATTTCTTAACAGGAGTTAGAGCTGGAATAGCCTGAAATCATGCCCTCTCCCTATGTTCTCTACATGTCGCTGAGGGGAGGAGGGCATGATACATTTCTTTACGAGATCACATGTAAAAAAGCCAGAATCTGGTTTTTTGTCTGATTGGTCGTAGAACAAAAGAGTCTTTTGAGTCCCGTTCTGATTGGTTACTTGATTTACATATGTGACTTCCGGTGCAAACTCAACACAAGTGAGCCGTTATGTCGGCTGCCAAAGCGAATTTTATGCAGCTATAACTTACTCTCTTCAAGAGTTTGTTCCCAAATCCTTGAAGGAAGAGCCGATGGAATGCATCCCAAGGATCTTATGCTTAAAAGAAGACGTTGCAGCCGTACTTTCCACAGGATTTGGCAGGAGAGTTATTTACTAGTTGTTCCGAAAGCGGTGAAAAAAAAATGCATCGTTCTACTGATTCCAAAACATCTTTACGGTAGTTGTGGTGAGTCCCCTGGGATATACATGGAACCAAGAAGTCGGAAATCAAAAGAAGGCGGATTGTGCTGCCGCGATTGAGGAGTCAGGGTTCACAGAGAAATCGGAAAATCAAATCGTGGAAGTACTATGTACAACAATTGACGATCATTTTAATATTCACGGGCGCACTTGTTGCAAAACGTGCTGCTGCAGAATCAAAGTTTCATTCCCACACTTTTGATCGCTTTACGATAAAATAAAGGATTCTGATGTTCCACCGGCAGATTTTTTTTTAGTATTTTATTTGTTTCTTGACGTTTTCAACAGAGAAAACACACCAATGGTTAAGCATTATTCAAAAAAGTAGCAGTGCTTTTCCTTGCCGCGATTACCGCATGGATTTCCGGTAAAATCTGATTGGCTGACATTTATCGTATGACACAAGATAACATCGCTGTTGACAGGTAAACAACCGAGGGGCGGCAAGCGACTCGTACAGTAATTGTATCAGGCGTTCTTTTTCTCCCTCCCACGTACAAAAGAAAAAGAACGCCTGATCGCAGGTTAGAGCTGGAAAGGTGACTTTATTGCCTCTTTTAACATTGTAAATTGTATTGTCTGTAGATGTGTCGATACACTTTTTGTGAATTTCAAGTAGAAACAAAATGTATAATTACGTACCCCACAGATGTTCATATGCTTGCGCATGTCTGATAGCGCGACAGGCATGTTGCAAAAGAGCATCGCGCAGAATGCTATTGTTTTCCGCGACATTTACTTGTAGTGCGAAATTTGTGATAAGCCCGGCATAAAGAAATGCGCTTTCAGCACTAGTGGGATATGATTGGTCAACTGATTTAGCTTTGGGAACACACGAGTCCCTTGCCGAATTCCGCGACTGTCAGTCAAACGTCAAGATGAGCAGAGTAAATTTTCTCCACAGATTTGGACGAAGAAAATAGATTTGCAGCTATCAACAAACGAAGTAGAATGCATGGTTGATCGGGGTTTCTACTAAGCTCTGAAAAGAGCTCCCGATCATCTCGGTGTAATTCTTGAACGGAACACATTTGATTAACTTAACAGCAAAGGGGCTGTTGATGAACTTCTTTCGAATGCTTCGTAATTGAAGGACGGTTAAGTTAACTGGTTTTTAAGGAATGATGATACAGAAGTTAAATTTATGCAGGCATGGACGTCGCATATTTTTTTCCATCAAACACTTTTAAGTATGAATGACATATGAAATGAATCATATGTAATTCATACTCATACTCATATGTCATTCATACTCATTTCTTTCACGGGATCATATGAACCCACAATTGACCTGCTCCCAATGTCAGTGGCTTCATAGCTCAGTTGGTTAGAGCATCGCACCGGTAATCGCGAGGTCACGGGTTCAAGCCCCGTTGAAGTCCTAAATTTTTTTCAGGCTTCTTTTCGCAATTGCATAAATTGCGTTCATAACTGCGAGGATCATTCTTCATTTGATTTTGAAACACTTTTAAGTTTTCAATACGCTGACTGAGCGAGCAATAAATGTCATTGCCTGTTAACGTTCTTTAGTTGTTTAGCCAGTGCTTTTGCGTGCGTGCATATTTTTTACGTTGTGCTTTTGCTATTAATTTGATGTGAAAGTTCTTGTCTTGTTCATAATGTCACAGATTGACCGCCATTTCACATACAGCTATTACTTGATGTTTGCTTAAATGAGGCGAAACATTGCCATTGTTCATAGAGGCGGAGCTTACAGTCATTAATATGCACGCGCGAGGTATAAATTAAATAAATTAAAATATCAGAAATACAATAATAGAAAAAAAAAAGAGTTGTAAATTATATATAGTAATATATTACAATTTCAAACGACAAAATTATTTCTTAATAAATATAAAATACTTATATACAAATAAATAAGATAAATAATAATAAAAAAGATGAATAAATACAGCGATCAATTATTTCTAATAGCTGAGAAACAGTGATCTTTAAATAATGAAAAATTTGTACTAGTACGAATGCCACTTGGTAGAGAGTTCCTGTCCCTTATTGTCCTTGGATAGAAACTCTAAAAATAATAATCATGATTGCAGTTGGCTTGAATAAATGAATCATTAGAAAATGATCTAGTAAAACGCTGTTTAAGTAAAAAATTATTAGGTATAGGAAATGCAATCGAATTATTAACTGCTAAATAAAATATATTCAATTGATGGGCTTTACGTCTATCCTCTTATGACTGTAGCATTTCTGTAACGGAAGAAGTTCTGTTATAGTCTCTTTTGATAAATCTGGCTGCACGCCGCTGGACTGCTTCAATCTGTTCTTGTCTGTATGGATCCCACACAGGAGTAGCATACTCCAAATTTGGTCCCACAAATGTTACATGAGCTAAACGCTTTGTGCTTTCAGAACAAGGGTAAAGGTTGCGCCTTACAAAACCAAGTGACTTATTTGCTTTCACCACAATATTTTTCACATGAGAATTCCATCTTAGGTCATTAGATAACATAACTCCCAGATAAGGATGGTTCTTCACGGGAGACTTGGCCATCGGTGTAATAATCCATCAACACAGGTTCCTTCTTCCTAGATACCATCATCGTATGACATTTGGCCACATTAAACTGCAGTTGCCACGTCTTGCTCCAAGATACTAATTTGTCAATATCATTCTGCAGGATAACACTGTCATTCATTGTATTGATTGATCTGTATAATAATGCATCGTCACCAAATAGTCTCAAGGTACTATCTAAATTCTCTTGAATGTCATTTATAAACAGTAAGAACATAAGAGGACCCAAAACCTAAGAGATAAAATATATGTTCCTCAAATCCTGGTTTTGATACTCTTTCTAGAGATCGGATTGACTTCATATGTTGCATGAGCCCTTTAAACGTTTTAAGAAAACATATCCATATGCAACCCAAAGCGTTGATACCTTCATTTAGGAGAAATACGACCTCGAAGTTATCATTCAGCTATTTCCCATACTGAAATTTATCCAAAGTTGGCCAATTTGAACACAAAATTGATAAAGGTTGAAGAGATGGTACAGAGTCAGAAATGGTTGTTATCTTATTATGAAAATCTTCTCTTTAAAAGCCGTATGCAACCCTTTCGATATTTTATATAATTAAGCTGTGAGAGAATAAAAGGCAGGGAGAACTTTGCCTTTTGCGGCCATTTTTCTTTATTGTGTCGTGGCTTTTGTCATCTCGGGCTTTCAAATTTAGCGCCAATGCACGCGTAAATATCCTGCATATGTCATACAATTCTGCGCGATGGGCAGTCTTCGTACTGAACGACACCCACGCCAGTATCATCAGTAAGACTGATGTCTTTTTGAATGGGCCTTATATAAATACTGCCACTTCCAAAGTAGCGCAACTCGTAAGTGGTGCAGCTGCTAAACGAAACAACAGCCAGCTCAGTCGTTGATTTTTCCTTGGTCACTAGTAGTTCAAAACTCCCACAAGTCTTCAAGGGACTAAAGGCTCTAAAACAAAGTTAAACGTAAAAAAAAATTAATTTATACACGGTTTCAATTTAAAGCTACAAGCTTGTGGAGCCGTGTGGGAGAAATGTTAGTTTCTGAGGAGAGGGAGAAAACCGGAGTACCCGTAGAAAAACCTCTCGGAGCAGAGTAGAGAACCAACAAACTCAGCCTACTTATGATGAATCGAATCCGGGATACATTGGTGGAAGGCGAGCGTTCTCACCACTGCGCCAACGCTGCTCCCAACCCTGCATTCAATGCAATAAATATTTTGAATGCATGGTTTTGTCCAATGCCAATTAGTACTGAGCATACTTTGTGGCAAACCTCAGCATTTATTTCATACAGGCATCAACTGCAGTTGCAAGAGAGTTGAATTATTTGGAATCAATAAAAGCGTCGGTTGATAATCTGTTTAAAACTCTCAGATTTTCTCCAGTTTTAAATTGGTAAGAACTTACTCTTACAATATCGTTTTCACGGCATCTGCATCAGTTGGCTGACGAGGAAAGTAACAGTTTCCGTTCGCCCAGCCCATTGTTTCTGAGCCTCAACTTTTCTGAGGTGGATGGAACTAGTTGGTGGTCCTTTTCGACCAGGCAAACGAAGGTCCGCGTGATCGTTTTTTCTGCCGTAAAAGAGAAAAACAAACAAACAAACAAACAAATGAACATATAAACTACTCTGACACGCAATAAGATGCAGCCACCAAACTGAGTTGTGTGCAATTTCTTCCACTTAGTATTCAATAACAAAAAAAAAGTTTTGTTTCGAATTTAGAAACCTTATCAAGTTTTAAAATTAGTTCATCAGTTTACCCTTTGAAGCAGCGCTTCTTGCACGCTGGGCGACTCTCCCACGGATTGCATAATATGGCTGGATTCTCTGAAATACGTCAACATATCAAAAAAGAATGTTGGTACCAACGTCTCTTATTTAGAGCAATGCTTCTATGCAATATATTACATTGTTGTAGAGTGTTGTTCAAAAACTCCCCCTCGGGTCATTCTCTCCCGCCGGAGGTTGGGTAAAGGGGGGGAGGTGGGTAGGGGGAAGGAGGGCGTGTTGAATGCTGGTGGGAGAGATTATACGGGTACCTTTAAGCTTTTGAGGTACACGGCCCTCAAACTGGAAAACGTTTTCCCTTTTTTGGCATTGTGTTCCAGGCGTGATCCTTTGGTGGACTATATAAATTGTACCAGTTAAAACTGTTATTCGTGAACGCTTACCTTAGCAAAAAAGAAATGATCTCTCACACTGACAATTAATGCAAATTAAATTTTATCCTTTTCTTTTCCTAATCTCCATCCTTATGTAGTCAGCGTTTAAGAACCTCGGAAAAACGTGCAACACTCTAATGCAAAGTTTACGGTAGTACACCCGCCCATCCTCCCCCAACACGGTGTTTCCTTTGAATAGTAAGCAGTTTTCCGTCAAATTTCCAGTACAATTCCAAGGCGGTTAACGAAAGCTACATACATACATACCAGTTGTCGGTTGAACAGCCGCCTGTGTTCTTGCACGACAGTTTGAGAGCTTGACCCAGAGACGGATGAAGGCTGTTGGGCAGCCGGAGCTGAAGATCCTGCTGCGCCAAGAAGAGCCTCACATGCCCTTCTTAAAAGGTCAGCCGCTGATGTAACTTGATTCGCTGAAGCACTCTTGAAGAAAGTTTGGAACAGACAATCTAGGTCGATGTTCAAACAAGAGGCTACAATTAGCCTAAACTCGGGCTTGCAAGAAACAGTATTGTATCCCTAACTTAGCGCTAAACAAAAGAATAGAGGGAAGTCTGTCTTTCTTACATCGGACGCATGGTGCTTAGCTTGTGTTGGAGTCTATTTCTTTAGACCCCTATCAACATATATTCCTCTAAAATACAGCTCAACCATTGAGAACAATAATTATAACACTTGTAAAAAAATATTTCTAAAAGAACAAGAAAAAGAGAAACAGAAAAAATAAAGCCCGTGATATATACCACTAAAAGACATCGAACCCGGGTTAACTGCGTCACAGGTAGTAACAATGACCTTTAGGCCACAGAGGTTTATCGTTATGCAAGGTGATAAAAATAGTGTATTGATTCCAAAAAAAACTAAGCACACTTGTTTTCGCTTCGATGGATAATTGTTTGAGAAAGGAAACGCTTATCGAACGATGTAGGATTTTTTCGCATAAACGTTAATGGAGTCTCGGTGAAATGTGAGTAGAAAATTAATTAGCAGAGTGACACTGTTTACAAATACGTCAATCCAGGGTCATTTGAAACACAAGAAAGGAACATTTCTGGACAGTTTCAAGTGACGCTAGTACATTTGAAAAACTAATCGCTTATCATTCAAAAATTAAAGTCCATAAATTGAGATATTGTGGGAAAATAGTAAATAAACTACCTGTCAAAGTCTCAGGGGTGTGTGATATCCCGTACTTGAGTTATTCAACAAAATGTACATCTCAATGGAGCGGATACGGGGAACACGGCAGTCCATCTGGAGTTAAATTTTGCTCATGTTAAAAGCTTTCTTCTCGCTGTTGAACTTGCAAACATTCGTATAGACACTTCTCTTAACATATTAGTTGTTCAGTCTTCAAAGACACACGGTGAATCGACGTTTTCCGATACGTGACAACAGGCATCATTCTTGCTGTTGATATGAGATTTACACTTCCGAATCACTTGGCCGTGAAATGTCAAACTCCCTTTGTCTGTAGTCTCTAATTTTTGGCGCTCCCCTCGCGTCGCGTCTCCTCGCAACTTCGCGCGCGCACGTGTCTTTCGCCCGCCCCACAATCCATCGCCAAAATTAGAGACTACTCGCAGTCTACTGAAGCAGACACGAGGAAACACGGCAGTCCATCTGGAGTTAAGTTTACTCATGTTAAAAGCTTTCTTCTCGCCGTTGAACTTACAAACATTCGCATAGACACTTCTCTTAACATATTGTTTGTTCAGACTTCAAAAGACGTAAGGTGAATCGGCATTTTCCGATACGTGACAACAGGCATCACTCTGTTAAAAATAGTTAGCGCTTGCGCAGAAACGCCGGAAGTGAGCTTTGTGGATGATACTCGACGACGAAAAAGAAGAACCGTCGGTAGTTTTAGACCCGGGCGCCGCGCGAGACGCGGGCAGCCCGAGTAATAACACCCAGGGAAGAACTTCGGTGATAGTATTAGGGGGTCTCAGACTGGCGTACCTGTTAGCCGTAAAACTGGTAAAAATTTAGCCGAGCTAGCCTTAAAAGTGTTAACGATAACAATGCTAGCCGCAAGAAAACGAAAGACTCAAGACAACAGAAGAGTTGGAAGTAAAATGCAAATGTTGTTTAGAGTGGCAGATGCACTTAGCTACAGCCAAGTGCTAGTTCACAAGCATACAACTAAAACTAAAAAAAAAATAAACATGTTGCATAAATAAAATAAGCCAATAAAACCCTAAATGGCTGGAAGACGTATTCCCGATTACATAGAGTATTTATTTATTTATTCATTTATTTACTTATCAAGAAGCACATTTGAAAGACTTTCGATGCGCTCACTCCATAGTATCGGGACATATAGAGTTCAACGCCAGAAGAGAAATTCAAGGAAAATACGCGCTTTTTAATACTTTGTTTGGTCAAACAGGCGAGTACATAGTAGAGTTCTTCTTTAATATCAAATAGAATGTTTGTACAATGTCTGGTTCGAGACAATTGATTGCCTAACAGGCCACTCCTGATAACCATCTTAAAGTAATGTTTCATCGAAAGAAATTTATAAAATACTGATTTCCATTGACGAAACGGCTCCCGATAAGTTAGCTGGTGTGTAAGATGACAAATCTTTCCATGACTGGACTTCAAAACCTGTGCATAACAATCAAACCTGAAACAAAAGAGAAATGAAAAAATAAATGGTGGCTAAGACATGTGTAATCGACAGCAATTTAATGAGATTTTCTATGCAGGAGAGAGTAAAGAAAAAGAAGAGTGAGTCATTTCGCTAGTTTGAAGTAAATTTAGGGTTTTGCGATAGAACGAAGACAGCGAACGGCAAACGATTCTCGATTTTCATACAGACAACAAATAAAGTACAGCTTCATTTCTTGTCATCTCGGTACTAATAATAAACCTTCAGATACAAAATATTGATCCTCATTGGCTCGGTAGAGATGTAAAACATTAATAGAGTGAAATAAGAAAAAAGCAATAAGAAAAAGCAAACTTACCGGATCGGTTCGAAGAAAAACAGTTTTTTAGGCGAGATGAAGTTTGTGTTCCTCGTGTAGACTGCACAAAACACGTGAGTGTATTTTCGCGCCAAATTTCTCTTTAACTGACGTCATGCAGATCACTGAACCATTTCACTTCAGACTCACTAATTTCATTCCATGTTTGTATATTCACAGTGCCGGCGCGAATGACTTGACGCAGATCGCTAAACCATTTTATGGCACACTTAACCAATTCACCGCATGCTAAACCATTTGTAGCAAGGTTAAACCAATTCATCACACGCTAAACCATTTGATGTAAGGCTTAACCGACTCACCATACGCTAAACCATTTGTAATAAGGCTAAGCCGATTCACCATACGCTAAACCATTTGATGTAAGGCTAAACCGATACACCATACGCTAAACCATTTGATGTAAAGCTAAACCGATTCACCATACGCTAGACCATTTGTAGTAAGGCTAAACCAATTCAAGATACGCTAAACCATTTCATGTAAAGGTGAACCAATTCACCATACGCTAAACCATTTGATGTAAGGCTTAACCGATTCACCATACGCTAAACCATTTGAAATATGGCTAAGCCGATTCACCATACGCTAAACCATTTGATGTAAGGCTAAACCGATACACCATACACTAAACCATTTGATGTAAAGCCAAACCGATTCACCATACGCTAGACCATTTGTAGTAAGGCTAAACCAATTCAAGATACGCTAAACCATTTCATGTAAAGTTGAACCAATTCACCATACGCTAAACCATTTGATGTAAGGCTAAACCGATTCACCATACGCTAAACCATTTGGTGTAAGGCTAAACCAATTCGACATACACTAAAACAGTTTTTCTCTCCTTTGTCCAATTCAGCTTAGTCTGTGCCGTTCTACAAAGGAAAGCTGGATTATTTATATTTAGGTTAGATCGTTTGTGTTTCTACTGTACCGTTTTGTCATCGGGGATAAAGCAGTTTTAACGCTGTCTAAACCATTTGTCAGTTGATTATTCCACTGAACTACAGACAACCTCTCCAGTTTCATTTTAACTTCATCATTTATAAATCTTCTATACCGTCTTAAAAAGGACAATTACACCGTTTCAGTTCTTGCTAAATTGTTTGCAGTGTTTGTATTTTTGGTGGTAACGGCCGCCCATAGAAAACAATAAGGACTGACGATTTGGGTTTGGATGGTGGATAGTGGGGCATAGAGTTGAAGCGAAGCGGGTTGTCTTTTTGGGCGTCAAAGTGTCAGCCAAAGCGAATTTTACTGTAACTGGAATGAGTCGGGAAAATTAAAGTATTTGGTTTTCTGAAACTGTTTCAATAAAAGCTTTCTCAGCCAAAATCAAATTTCAAATTAAAGGTTCTTCAGGAAGGCCTCTTACGAAATTTCAACTCATGGAAAAACGTGATTTCATCTTCAAATTACTTTTACTTCGTAATTAGAACGCCTGTTTAACACCTATTGCATGACCCGGGCGAAGCTGTTATCAATGAAATAAAACACTTTTAAATATTAAAACAGAATCACTTAAAGAAAAGCGATTTTATCACTTGTTTTCCAACCCGTCATTTTCTCCACGTTTTTCAGTACTATGTGGCATTAATTTCTCCTGTAGCAAATTATGCCAGAAGAGCGTTCCGAAACAACGACAGTATCATAAAGCTCTCGATTTCAAAACTGACTTATGGGGAACGTGTTGCGATCTTTGATTTGGTAGATTTAAGGGGTAATGCCCGCCACCATGTGGCCTTAGTGCCCTTAAGCCTGGTTTTCACTAGCGACGCTTGCGCTTATGCTTGCGTCGCTCGTGAAAACCAGGCTTTAGAGTGGCTTCAGCTTACCAGATCACATTAATTTGCGAGGTATCCTATATACGGATTGAGTCCTATCCAGGACGTCTATGGAACTCACCTTAAGTTTGGTCGGCGGGACTTGACAAAATTGTAGCATAAAATATGATGCTCTGACACGAATTTTCAACAAGCTGATTGCGACAACAGCATTAGTATCATTTGAAGTTTCGTTTCTTAATTCTAGTACAATGAACACAAATTTTTCCGAAAGCCAGGAGCCTGGAAAGGCTTTGGCTTTTGCAACAGCATAAAATTCTTAGATCGCGAGAATGTTATTTATTTGAGTTTGTTGAGAATGGCTCAGCAAAGAATTGGTTAGGAAATCAAAAGAAGAATTGTTTCGTTTCGATATATCGTATTCAATTAATTACTACCTGGTGTTTCTAAGGGCATTGATCATGCATTAAGACGAGTTATTATATGGAATGGCTCTCTGAGCTGTCAATATGAATCAATTCTCCTGCTGTGATTGGCTACCCGCGAGGTCAAGATGGAGCCATTTTGACTGCTCGGGATAGCCGTTCGTCCCGCGTTTTATATTACTGTCTTTTAATAGCGTCATTTGAGTCATACAATAAATCCTTTATTGACCAAGTTTGTTCAGTCAAGATGGCGGGACATTGGCGTCGAGCTCGTTCTTTTTTTTGCAGTGGTTTCCAATTGAGTGTCGTAAAGCCAAAACCAAAGTAATCACTCTAACCAATCACAACAGACCCAGACAGCGCAATGAGCCAATCAGAATTCGAAGCGGCCCGTAGGGAGGGGGAGTGTGATGGGAGTGTACGCACCCTTCCCCCCTCCCCCCTACGGGCCGCAAAAGTCCGTTTCAAGTAAGTTATAATTAAGGCCTGGGTCCCTGCGGATTTTAGAGGGGGTGGTCTAAAGTAAATGGGTTAGAAGATATCGCTTCGATAACAATTTAAGCCAAACTGGAACCGTAAATTGTGCGAAATGTATCTATGAGAAAGTAAATTTTTTCATCACGTAACCAACCACGCCCAGTTTTGTAAGAAATCCGTTGACTCAAAATTCCCACAAGTAAACAATAGTTTTCTTGACAAAATTTACGTCCTTAATATGGCTATTAGTATGGTGCTATTAACAGCAGGTGGAATGAGAGAATACCATTTAACGGTTTTTTTCTGAAGCGATTCCAAGTAGGAGTAGGACTGGCTCTAGTAAAGAACAGGAAATAACAAGTGGAGAATATAACGCTTCGAACCATTCCGACCGCATTTTTTTATTCGTTTCTATGTTGAATGTTTCTGTGAAGACAAAAATAACCTGGGAAATTAGCTAATGGTAGGAATCTTTATTGACGATTTTCATGAATTAAGGGCGTGGTCAGTCACATGACCAGGTACTTTCATTTTCTTTTTTCTAGATTCTATACTTAATAAGATTATAACGATCATTAGTTCCTTCTTTGCGCCTCAAAGAACGATTTTGAGAAAAAACACTAAAACAATCAAACCATTTTAGACCCAGGCCTTAATTCACTTGTTGCTATACAGAGGAATGCATCTGATAATTTCCATTTTCTTCCTCAAACTATGATGTGAAATGAGGTTCTAATTGAAAATTTCGCTTTCTGTCGAGAAATAGCAAACGGTCAACTCAGTAATGTAATTTCAAAATATAACCTCTCGTTTTTGTAACTCTTTCGCGGTTACTCCAATTTGTTTAACTTGGAAAATGCTGGCAAACTGTGATTATAAAAGCAAGGGCCGATACAACGTAGAATGGTTTTCAGTTTTGTGTACGGTTGCTTGCTTAAGTTTTTTCCACGGTTGCTAGCTTGAACATTTGGCAAACTGTCTAGTCGTCTAGGAACTAAATTACTATAAGCGGCGTCATTGGACCTCCATTCTTTACCATCTGACAAGGATATAGACGTAGCTCGAGATAGTCTTGATATATGTTTCCAAAATGTTAGAGAAATTTCTCAAGTCTAGTTGGAAAACACACCATCAGCTTCAAATCATTTTTCAGTCTATGCCAATTTACCTGTTAATGTTACTGTTTTCTACGGGAGATACTTTCCTTATATATTATTTGTGATTACAACCGTACGTAAATTTGAAACGGATCATCAACGGAACCTCCTGATTTTTCAGTGCTTAAAGCAAATTCATGTAGTCTATTTTTGAAACATGGTCACGAAACGTAGGCTCAGGCGCGCGCTCATTCAAACTGATTACCATTCGGCGGGAAGTAAGCAGAGTCATTTAGGTGTGACGGCCCTCAGCGTGGAAATAGACGAATTTTTGTTGTTAATTTTTGAAAACAATTCTTTTGCGGTCTTTTCCGCGAAACCCTGTTTTTCCTTTGTCCATCTGTGTTTTATCTAAGTCTGTTATCTCCGGCTCAAAATTCAACCAATTCTCGCGCTTTAGACTCAAAGTTGGAAGAAAAGGCGAAACAAGAGGCAGAAACTTGCAACCTGCTAAGTTTGATCAGTTTATTAGAGTCAATGGCTACGTTCTCTCAAATATATTTAAATCAGGTTATTGAGCCGGAAAATCCGTATCCTTTGATATGGCGTCTAAACAGATTGTCACTTGTTCCTTAAATCATCTGTAAGAAGAAATGAAACAAAGCAAGTTAAGCAATTCATTTGTAGGAGACTTCATTCGATCATTACTTTACTCCAAATATTTCTTTCGCATTTTTGCAGGGGCATCCAAAGAGCCAAGAACAACCAAAAGCTGTAGAAAGGCATTTTAAAGTACCTTACGGTATTAAAAGTCTGTTTAAAGTGATGTTTTCGTTAGCTCTGAGAAGAATTTGATCAATTCGGATTCCTTAGTTGAAAATTTAATTACCCGAAAATGTTAAAGAACAAAATCTTCCTTTGAGAAACTGCTAGCTAAAATGTACTTTACGCGAACTATCTAGGGAACTATTTTCTTTTCAAAACTCATGGGCGTTGATTTCCCCATTGCGAATCTTCCAGGCCACGTTTCAGTTACGAAAATCCGAGTGCACCCTTTAATCGACGCCTAAAGCGAACTACCCTCCACCGAACAGATATCTACCGAAACTTGTCGTTGAGTGCCCGTGTTGTCAGAATTTTGTTCGCAATATTTAGGCGAAATTCAGATCTGATGCAGAAATTTTGGGGGAACTCATAGTAAGAGTTAGTAGAAATCAACAAATGCAAGGATTTCCTCACTCGGGACAAGCAAAGATGAACACGGAAATGTGCAGAAGCCTGTCAATTTCAATGTATTGTCCGCGTATCCATTAGTTCATTTAACAATTCCAGTGAACCTGTAATGGACAACATGTACTCTTCTCTTTGTTAGTTCCAGCAATGAGTATTAGATCTCAGAATCAAACTAAAATGATATAAACTGTAGTAGTGACAATACTAACAACGTCCAGGGATTTTCTTCAATTGGCGACGGAAAAGGAAATAATACATTAGAGCTGAGGAATATTCAGAGATAGTGTTTTTAGAACAGTGACGTGTAAACGACTTCCAATTAAGTGAAACGTATACTGTGAGTGATCTACTGTAATGCTTGAAAAGCCACTGACTCACCAGGCAGAGCCTTAAGCATCGAAGAACGGGAGCAGACTGTCGTCAGACATTTGGTCATCAGAGGCCTTGACTATAGGGGCCATTCTTCGGACATTTGGTCATCAGAGGCCTTGACTATAGGGGGCCAATCTTCAGACATTTGGTCATCAGAGGCCTTGACTATAGGGGGCCATTCTTCGGACATTTGGTCATCAGAGGCCTTGACTATAGGGGGCCAATCTTCAGACAGTCGGTCATCAGAGGCTTTGCAGATTGGAGGGCACATCTCTTCAGGCTTTCGGTCAACAGAGGCCTTGGCGATCGAGTGAGCTTTGGAGGCCATCATCACAAAGGCCATCAACAGGAAGAATGTGACGAAAATCTTCTTCCTCATCTCAAAGTAAGTCTCTTTTCTTGACGAGGAGAATTCTGAATCTATCTAGTCAATAATAATAATAATAAGTAGTGAGTGCGCATGTATGGAAGGAAAGAATCGATCCTCGAAGACCTAATATGAAGGCGCACGCTTTCAAAGAAAGTCGAACTGGAAATCAATAAGTTTGGCGAAAATATTTCTACATGATATGCTCGTCGCAATATAGTATACTCTACGTTGCGTTGTGACCTTTGCTTTTAGAAATATACTCATGAATATTAATATCACAGTTAGCTTTCTCAAGGCAAAGTTTATACATTTCAGTACTGATCAAAATAGACTGTCGCGAAAACAGCAAAACGTTGTCATGATACTTGTTGTTGTGTTCTGTTTGCGGGATGCTAGTTAAAAGTTTGTTTGAGCAATCCAAGCCCACCATAAAATGTCTTGAATTCCATTGCCCAGCTGGGTCAGTCGGTGATTAAAACGAAACAATTAAGGAAAGAAAAGAACAGAAATATCTTCAAACAAATGAAAAATAAATCAATAGATAAATAATTCCAAAGCCTACCGGGTTTATACTTGCGCGATAAACACAAGCATAAGGGCATCACAAGCGTAACAAGAATGTTGTGCTAACCGGCGTGAAACGGTTGTTAAATACTGAACTTCTCAGTTTTGATTTTCAAGCGAGCCGCGATCGTATTCCCTGGGTATTCTTGAACTATTCCCATCACTCTATTTTCCAAAGATCAGTACCCAAAGGCCACGACATGTACTGAGATGTTAGAGCCAGTTTAAGATGAATACAACAGAAGCACGCCGGTTAATCAGTTTAGAACTGAATATCTTAGACAAAAGAGCAAACAATAAATCAGGGATTGGCGTAGGTATTTCTATCTATGAGGATGCGGTCTTTTGCAAACTCGAAAATTAAGTTTGAACTACCCTTAAATTTTAAGGACTGTACTAATTGATAAACATTTTTACCTTTTGGCAACGTTAGCTCAGTGAACTCTGACTTGCAGAAGCCTGCCGCTTGATGGGTGACTGACGAGTTAACACGCGGTCGGTTTGAGCTATCACAGGGTGAACCGCTTAAATAGACAAATGAAACGTTTGCATGCGTGTCGTGTTGTGGTTTGGTTTCCACAGGAAACGGACATGGATCAAAGCTAACATTTCAATTTACAAGTACCACTTGGAACTGGCTAACTGTGAAGTCTTGAGTTTTGCACCCTTAGCGCAAAGAAACGATATTCAGTAATTTCATGGTTGATTCAACGGCAAAAATCTCAAAAAGAAGCTTATTTGCATTAAAAATAGTCCTTCGGGTCGATGAGAACTGCAAGGCTGCCTAATGTGGAAGTAAAAGTTAGTTGAATGATACTATTTGCTCATTCATTTCACTATTCCGAACGTTCTCACTTCCCGGGATCGGCATCTGTAACCGCCCATCCCTAGCACACCCAACTGAAGATATGCCACGTTTCGCGGAATATTCTCATGACGACGCATAGTTCAAAAGCAAATAAACAAACAACTTACCTCGAGAGGAAACTTTTTTCCAAACGCTTGTTTCTTAAGGTTTTACCACAGGAAACGGATGTTAGGGGAGAAAGGAAATGGAATAGGCAATACTTAATAGTCATATTTTCCTGACACAGAACAATTACCCTCAATTTTGCATTGAAATGGTTTTCCATGTTTGATCTTAAGACTGAGTCAAACATTTGATCCAACATTTCGCGTTTAGTAAAAAGCAAAAAAATGAACCACATAACGTCGAAATTTCAGCGATAATACGCAAAAATCGTTCTGTGAACTCACTCTGTCGTGTGTTTGCTCAAACATTGTTTGTGCGTTTAGCCACCCAACGATATGTTTGACAAACACGATGTCGGATGAAAATGTCTGATCGTTTAGCCGGGGCTAAATTGATACAATTAAAAGGAAGGGAAAGAAACAGAAAACATATTTTAAGTGAGTGATTTTGAGATAAGGTGAGGATACTCTTCGTAGCGAAGCGTGAAGCGATCACGTAGATGGCGTTTAGTCATGCGTCCAACATTGTTATACACTGAATACAAAGAAATATTGGACGTGTTATATACAAAGTTGGAACATTTAACAGCGGTTCGTAATGTTTAACACAACACAACGCTGTTAAACAGGCTGCTCAGCGGGGTAGCTACTAAGCGGCAAGGCGAGAAATTTCGGCGAGCCGAACGAAGGACTGGGGACCGGAACAAGTTTTTTCTCCCTGCGTGGTTGTTGCGCTAAATGCCCCAATTATGAGCTTGTTGCCAGGCTATTTAGTTTTCACTAAGCCCAAACCCAATCAAGTACCCTCGTTGCTTCAATTCCCGCTATTGGACATAATTGCTCCCAACGGCTGACTCTTTGCAAGCCCGGCAAACAGAATGCTTTGTTTGGCAACCACAATCCCGAAATATTATCCACTTAAACAAGGAACCACTGACTTTTAACAGCAGTCAGATGGAACAGAGTCATACGAATATCTCCGGTCCCCTCCAATCTACTCTCTTCTTCTGTTCCCTCCCTTGTTAGGCCCTCATCGCAGAAAACGTACCCCTGATATCAACCAGCACATTCTCTTCATGTTTCTCCATATATCCTTGTGGTTCGAATAGGGAGAATAAGTCTAAACATCAGAAACAGTTCATCTCTGATGATCATTCCTTTTGCTCCCGTCTCCTTTACGTATTGTGAGGCTTAAACTGTAGACACTGATAACTGTTAGGATCAGGATTAGAGGTTAACACAAAGACTTTTGGCACAGCAAAAGGTTACTCAGTGTCACACTGTTTATCCAACCACTCCTTTAATGCAAAACGATTGTTAGAGTCCGTCGATGGTCAACCCGAAAGGGTTGTACCGGGTAGACATTTTCATAATAATCAGTGTCCAGTGGAAGTAGAGCACACTCCCACAGGGAGTTTGGAATTGGTCATTAACCCTCCTCGAACCCTCCTCACTCTCTTTTATAAATTTTAGGTTCGCTCTCGAAAACAGCTTACCAATATTCACGAGTAATAAAAGCCCTTTTAACGATGCACAATATTGCTCTTCAATGAAATAATTAAGCATAAAACTCCATGAATTATGTATTTCAAATAAGTTCAAATACAGCAAACTAAATTTTAAACAATGCTAGTTCTATAAAACTAACTTCATTTACATATAAAACACAAAAAATGCGAAATACTAAAATGTAAAATATGTGATCATTGCAATGATCAATCACATTACGATGGATGAGCGCCGACCGGTTAGCTCAGTGGTAGAGCACCGGACTACCGTGCGGGAGGTCGTGGGTTCGAACCCCGGCCGGACCAACACTCAGGGTCTTTAAATAATTGAGGAGAAAGTGCTGCCTTTGTAATGACATCTACAAACGGTTAGACTTTCTAGTCTTCTCGGATAAGGACGATAAACCGTAGGCCCCGTCTCACAACTCTTCATAATTCTCTGATTCTGTGGGACGTAAAAGAACCACTAGGGACGTAACAAAACTCTGGCTGTGACCACCCCTAGTGTCTGTCTTAATTTGATATTGATATTACGGGGGCACTCATAACTCATCTTCATTAATTGTAAACTGCGGCCAGTGTTGTAATGTGCATTTGAATATTGCATAGAAAATGCGCAATATAAATGTGATATATTATTATTATTATTATTATGAAATTTAAATTAGATTTTCCATTCAATAAATATTGACGAAAGTGCATTCTTTTCACGGTTGAAATTGTTTAATGTATGGGAAAATCGCTATTTTTGTTATTCATTTCAGCCCAACATACGAAGCAGATATTTTCGTTCCTATTGCCGTATCAGCCTCAGCCAGTGCAGAACCTGATCACAAAAATCAGCGCCGGAATAAGTCGCTGTCCAGCGGATAAAATGCATCACCATTTTATAAAATAGATAGTTATACGCTCTTTGAACAACTGGGGCCGGATTTATCACTGATTGGGGAGCCAGGAGCGTTCCTTGACGAGCCAAAAATCCAGCCACAGTGCGCATGCGTTAAATTGTCATGGGTCACCAGTCTCTTTCCTAGGCTCTCCCCCTTCACTGGTCAGCGACGAGAACAGGAAAGAGAGATGGCTTTGTGGAAAATAACTCATCTAACTAAAAATAAATAACTATTCTATTCTAATCTTTACCTTTTAAAGTACAGG